>JAOBAT010133075.1:0-12233 GCA_026413305.1 Hydrozoanthus tunicans | reverse complement strand
TTATTGACATGACGTAAATTGTATTACATATTGTCAAAGCTTGTTGTCTTAACTAGCTAAAGAAGAAAAAAAAATAAACCGCCCAAAGAATCAGAAAATAGGGAAATTACGTAGTTACTTAAGTGCCTCTGAGTAAAAAACACTGATTGATAAAGGTAGTAGTAGTAGTAGTAGTAGTAGTAGTAGTAGTAGTAGTAGTAGTAGTAGTAGTATTAGTAGCAGTATCAATAGTAATAGTAGTAGTACTAACAGTAGTAGGAGTAAGAACAGTAGCCTGTACAAATTAAAAGAAGCTGTTATAGACTCAATGTTTCGATCATGCACCGAAACACGTTTCTCCATATCCCCTGTCTATTGTTATTCAAGGCTACGTGTTTACCCCTCGGGTTAGAATTAAGTTTCTTTCATATAATCACCGAGTACTGATCTAAGTTGCGATCTATCGCTCACCCAACCCCCTCAAAAATTCATTAGTTCTCTTACGTTTAGATCGTAAATCTAGAAGTGTATAAGGCTAAAAATATAACACTGGTATAAGTTTTGTACCTTAAAATATCTTATGAGTGGGTTTTAAGCGGGTGTTTAAATGACATTATGCTTTTTAAAATACATAACAGATTATTACAAGCTGAATTATCGTTGAAGATTTTAACACTCACGGTCAGACTAGCACAAGATATAAATAAGTCTAATGAAATCATAGCTTTATCATTGCTAGACGAGATGACATTATGATAATGAGCAAGAAATTTTATTATGTTTTCAACATAGTTTGCTCAAAGGATCGAATGCTGTGATTTAGTGTCAAAATTTGGCTCGCTCAAAATGTTTCACATTATATCTTCTAAAGATTCCTCTAAAAAACAAAATGAACGTATACCTCAGTATGTATCAGTAGCACAGAAGTTAGAACACAAAGTATAACGACAGCAATCGATTTTAGACAAGAAATAACATTCCCATAATGACGGCCATTAATTTTAATCAAGAAAAATATTCACTTAAGACGAAACAAACCTCTCAAAGGCAAAAAAAACCCCACTCTTTACGACACCACGAATCATTTTAATGTTTTTCTTATCAGAACGCATCATTAGAACTTTATCCTTGCAAGACTTGCCTTTATTGACTTAAAAGACTATATTTTCTTGTAAAGTTATTTGTTGTAACTCAGTAAGGAATACATTCAAGTTATTTTGAACTCTATAGTTTAACGTAGAGCGCTGAAAGAGAAAACTTTTTTAATTTGTGATACAAATCTAATTACCCATGAGTTTGCGCTAAAATAAGCAATTGCTATTTGCTTCTATTAAATAGAGATTCGTGAATAGAAGCTCGTTGTCAGTAATACTTTTGGAAACATTTAAAAACAAGAAAAAAGCTTTAGGCGTTTTAAAAAGCGACATCTTGATCGTTTACTGTCTTCAAAACACAATTGTAAACTCTTTAGTGTATGTACGCTTTTCAACATTCACAATTCCCTTATCGTGCTAAAACGGTTACCCGTAAACCAAATATGTTCTAACTTTAAACAACTGCTTGAAAACCTGCAAAGTCACCTTTAGTTTCTCTTGTTTTTGCAAGGAATTTCGAAGTTTTCATTTTTGTTGAAATCTTCTGTCTTTGTTTTCAAAAACTTAGCAAGATAAGGAAAACACGGTTCAAACCAACCCTTAGGAAATGACGCCTGACAAGGAAACTACATAACATGAACCATTACAATTTGTTCTTCTGTTCTCGACTGGAAAATAGTCAAATTAGACAAACATAGTAACTTTCTCCTTCTAATCAAATTGGCCCTGACAAAACATAGCTTTTTTAGTGTATTATAGCTTAGATTTATTTATATGTTTTTACTTCTTTAGCAAAAGAGTTTATTGTCAATGGTTATAGTGCAAAGGTTATTTACATTGAATGCGATATCTACACTGATACACACTTTAAATATCTGGACTTTATTTTTATTTCTCCAATTCTCTCTAATTCGCAAAACGCACAAAACATCACACTTTCTTTTTTAAAACTACACTTTGTTGTTACACTAACATCAGTGTCAGAGAAGAACGTTCAGTTTTGCTTGAAACCTAAGCTACGCTATTTCGGCGTCGAGACTGAAACTAGCTGATGTTAAGTGACAGCTTCTTCTGTATTAGACTGTTGCCTTCAAACACGCAAACTCGCTGTTCAGATAATCGACGTTTCAGGTGTTTACAGCGCAAATGAGACTAATACATCGCCACATGTAAAAATCTAGAGCTAAAACAAGTTGGCAATAAACACTCTGAGTAGTAGTACAAGTGAGATAGTAGTAGAAGTAGTAGTAGGAGTATTAGTAGCATTAGTAATAGTAGTAGTAGTAGTAATAGTAGCAGTAGTATTAGTAATAGTAGTAGTAATAGTAATAGTAGTAGTAGTAGTAGTTGTAGTAGTAGTAGTAGCTGTTGCAGTAGTATTTGTAAAAGTAGTTGTAGCTGTAGCAGTAGTATCTATAGAAGTAGTCGTAGCTGTAGCAGTAGTATTTGTAGAAGTAGTCGTAGTAGTAGGAGTATTAGTAGCATTAGTAGTAGTAGTAGTAGTCGTAGTAGTAGCAGTAGTAATAGTAGTAGTAGTAGAAGTAGCGGTAGTAGAAGTAGCAGCAGTAGTAGTAGTAGTAGTAGTAGTAGTAGTAGTAGTAGTAGTAGTAGTAGTAGTAGTAGTAGTAGTAGTAGTAGTAGTGGTAGTAGTAGTAGTAGTAGTAGTAGTAGTAGTAGCTGCTGTAGTACTGTAGTACTTGTAGTAGTAGATGGTGGCTTGACCAAAGATTTCTCCTTATTTTCAACTTTTAGCTGTGTTTCAGTTTCTTTCACTTCCTATTGAGCAAAGGGATAATTTACCTTTCACAAAAACATTTGTTGCCCCTGAGGTTTGAAACGAATTTCTAACTTATCAACTTATCAGCAATGAAAGGTTTCCCTCAAGTGTAGCAGAAACGCTCTTAAAACATTGATAAACTTCAAACGCACAACTCTTTTGTCTATGGCAACATTTCATAACTGATAAGCGATTGTTGGCTTTGAAAATCCCAACACCCCAAAGGCTAGCTTTTGTTTTTATCTGTGATCAGCCCTTTGTAGCATAAATAATAACATACACTAAAGTTATTCTTATTACCGAACTGTCTATTCAGCTCTTGGTAACACTTCGCGGGATAAACTTTGACACTGTTATTTTCACTATGAAAACACAATAAAGGTTTGCAATGATCCTCGAAAGACACAAAAAGTATTCGTAACAACTCCTAAGGTAATTGTTTTTGGAACGTTTTTGTTTAAACGAAAACACAAGTTATGGAGTTCCCATTTATACCGTTAAACTGGTTTGTCTTCGTTGAACCAAAACTAGCACTCATCACCCTTGTATATAGGATAGTAATCTGCCTCAAACCACGTACTTGGGATTCTTAGTTGTACTTGTATTCTGTTTTTCCGTTGGGCAATGGAGAAATAAGCTGCTTCAAGCTACAGTAAAATCCAAAGGAAACCAATCCCTAGATAGGGATGAACAAAACCTCCGATCATCTCCCACAGCGCGTTCTCACATCGCTCCTAACTCCTAATCAAATTAGTATTGGTAATCGCAATGTCTAGATTTTTTTAAAAATTGCCCGACTCGCTGAAACTGCATGTTTATAACATCGAGGGAAAAAATTTTCATTTTCCGCGGTATCCCACGATAATTTTAAGCGATGCATAACCAATTTGTCCCAAGTTTCTTCGAAAATTGGCGGTGTTCGAAATCTTTGCAGCTTCTGGATAAAATTTTGAAAACTTTCGAAAATCTTCTAAAATGGCCAGAAAACCATTTTGAGACTATTAGAATATTTTCGGAAAACCTTCGGAAACTTGATCAGTGCAAATGCAGTAATTTTGCCCTTAATTAAGAAACCAGCTTGAAGTAACTTTGCCCTCTATGTTATAAACGCTTTAACATTCTATAATTTAAATCTTAAATATTCTAATCCGACAACCTATTTTATCATATTGTCACAGGGAGGCACAAGTTTGTCGCAACACTCTTCAATACCTATTTTTGGCATTAATCGATGTTTGAGATGCGTTGTGAACAGTGATCGAAGATTTATAAATAATCCTCACATTTATTCAAAGGCTGTTTGCTCTACGACATCTTTTCGAGCTTTGACGAACCGAACCAAGACTTGCTCGCCGACTCGCCCTCTGATATAACACGCGATTCGAGGTGCTGCTTTGGGTCGATGACGAATTCGATAATCGAAAGAACACAACATTAAATTTTCTCCTGCTATTAAAAAGTTCTCTGAATGCTTTTCGGAATTTCTTGTTGAGGGAGATGTACAAACATGGATTAATAGCACTATTAGCATGACTTAACCAATAACTCACAAGCTTTGCCCAAATAGGCAATCTTAGACTGAACTTCCCTTCGGAAAAGCTAATAGCATAATGATTGACATGAGCGGGAAGCCAACACAGAGCAAAAACTGCAACAATGGCTAGTAACATTCGTACGACGCAACGTTTTTCTGCTTGTGCTAATTTTTCGTTGCGACTGACAACACTACCTGGAAGCTGTCGAAACCACAACTTGTGGCAGATTAGCGAGTAGAGCACAGCCATTAGAGCTAGTGGCAAGGCGTAGAGAAGAACAAACATTGCCGTGTAGAATACTCGTTGAACAGTGCAAGGGTCTCCAAGTGTTCTCCACAAATTTAAGCAGATATACCTGCCCTCGGCAACTTCAATTATGTTTCCAGCGACAAGAATGGGCAGCATAATCAATACAGATCCTCCCCAAATGGTAAACGTTACTGCTTTTTTACTTTTGAAGTAATAAACTCGTTTTAGCGGGGAAATGACAGCAAGAAACCGTTCTACAGCCATTAACACTAAAGTTATAATAGAACTAGCAATGGTTATGTGTGAAAGGAAATGAACCATCTTGCAGGTGATCTTTCCGATTGTACCTCCAAACCAAAAGGGAAATCCCCCAAAGATGCTGGATACCACCATTGGCATCATAACAAGGGTGACCAAGAGGTCAGCCATAGCTAGTTGTACTATCATAATGTTGGTTGATGTCTTCAGTCGTCTGGTTTGGGTCACAATTCGAATCACAAAAATGTTTCCTAGTAATGCTACAGTAATTGTGATGCCGTACACAACCGCTAAGGAGATGGTTTGTGTTTCTGTTAGCGATGACGGAGGACCAGCTGTAAGGTTCTTCATCCCTAAAATTGAACTGAGAAAAGGAAACGTTAACACAAATATTGTTTAACTTTTGTGTAGAGAATTTACCAACACAATTTGGACTAAAAGGGTTAACCACTCTAGATGGAAGAATTACGATCACAACTGGGACTGAAAGGATTAACCACTCTAGATGGAAGAATTGCCAACAAAACTGGGACTGAAAGAGTTAACCACTCTAGATGGAAGAATTACCAACACAACTTGGACTGAAAGGATTAACCACTCTAGATGGAAGAATTGCCAACAAAACCGGAACTGAAAGAGTTAACCACTCTAGATTGAAGAATTACTAACACAACTTGGACTGAAAGGATTAACCACTCTAGATGGAAGAATTGCCAACGAAACTGGAACTGAAAGTGTTTACCACTCTAGATGGAAGAATTACCAACACAACTTGGACTGAAAGGATTAACCACTCTAGATGGAAGAATCGCCAACAAAAGTGGGACTGAAAGAGTTAATCACTCTAGATGGAAGAATTACCAACACAACTTGGACTGAAAGAGTTAATCACTCTAGATGGAAGAATTACCAACACAACTTGGACTGAAAGAGTTAATCACTCTAGATGGAAGAATTACCAACACAACTTGGACTGAAAGAGTTAACCACTCTAGATAGAAGAATTTACTAACACATTTAGGACTGAAGAATAACCACTCTAGATGGAAGAATTACCAACAAATCTGGGACTGAAAGGATTAACCACTCTAGATGGGAGAATTTACCAATACAACTGGGACTAAAGGGCTAACCACTCTAGATAGGAGAGTTTACCAGCACAACCGGAGCTGAAAGGGTTAACAACTCTAGCTGAGATGATTTACCAATAGAACTGGGGTTAACCACTCTAGATGGGAGAGTTTACCATTACAGCTGGGACTTAAAGGGTTAACCACTCTTGATGGGATAACTTAGCAGTACAAGTGGGACTGCAGGGTAAGCCATCTAGATGGGAGATTTTATCAACACAACTGGGACTGAAGAATTAACTACTCTAGATGGGAGAATTTACTAATACAACTGGGACTGAAAGGATTAAAAGAACAAAAAGAGTGTTCTTATCTTTAACTTAACATCTCACGATTTTGAGAAATGCGCAAGTTGTATAGAGGATCGTTGGGTTCTAACAGCAGAGCAACTTCCTTTACTGCCTTTTGACACTCGTAAACAAAAGAGCAGAAAAGATGGCCTTTCTGCAGTTAACTTTTAGCCAGTTAGTTTGACCAAGGTTCGTTATGTTCTATTTTTTTAGCATTTTGTGTCTCAAATCGTTCTTGGTTTTTTATGTATGTTCTATGTGCATTTTAAACTGGAGAAAAACTAACCCTAATGTACTGCATTCATCCCCACGGGTTTATCGTTGATTCGGAGTCATTTTCCCGAGACTCTTCGTAAATACACTGTATTGTTAAAATCCGTATAAAGCTTAATTTTTTAAAGTTCCAGATGAAAAGTAGAACCCTTTAAATAACAGTAATTTTTGAAAATAAAACCTTTTCTCGTCGTTCCTGTTACATTTTTAAGACTTGAAGCGCGCAATGGTGACATAGCAGGAGGTGTATGACGTAGCACGAGGCATAAAGCAGAGACAATATTTTTTATCTCAAAAAAATCAATTCTGGCTTCAAGAGTCATTTACGATAACTTTAATCAATAAATTATTCCCTTGAAATTGTTTGAAAAAGAACTTTTGTGACATTTTTTAAACAAAATCCACACAACTCACTGCTGCTACGTCACAGGTTACCAGTCTCCGGCTTGCTCGGTCAAAATTTACATTCCAATCTTTTTTTGATTAAAAAGCATACTTAGACGTGGAAATTTTTTTTGGTTATTCAAATTTTTAGTTCAAAGATGACAACAGTTTTCATCCGAGAAGTAAAAAGTGAAGCTTGATAGGGACTTTAAGTTATAGATCGAAGCTCAGTTGATGTTTTAAAATACCAGCAGTCGAGCCCGAGCCTCATGCTGTTCTTATAAAAAAAGTGTGAGCTATACTTTCAAGAAACCCGGACAAAACGTTATTGTCAGTTTCGTTGAAACGGAAATAGAACTAAAAAGAGGAACTTGTATCCTGGGTGTAAGAGCACGCTTTGGTCAAAAATCAAAGAATCAAAAAAGTTTCCTTACCTTTGACAAGAATGTGAGAGCTAGCTACAGACTATCAGAACTTTTTCACACGGCCATGCACTCAAGAACAAAACATAAAAGTTGTGTTGGATGAGGTTTCTGTCCCTCCCTTTCATAGCTATCTAATCAGTTTTTCAAATCTGTTTTAACAATTTAATTAAGAACTTTTTCTCCGCAGTGGTGTAAGGCTAGATTTTAATCATCAAGCAATCTGCTAGTAGGTTTGTGTGTATCTTGAGGAAACTTCACACTCGTTCATTGGGAGTAGTTCCTAAAATTAATAGCAGTCGCAATGTGAAAAACTGTGTAATCTTTTCTTTGTTTCAAAATATGAGACATAATTAATTTGCTCTCTTCTTTGTTCTTCAACATGTGATTCCCTTTTTCATTTATTAATTAAATTTGATAGACTAAAGTTCAGAATGAAGAAAAAAAATCAAGCAGTTCTAGAAGCTTCTGTCTGTATAATGATTTCTCCTAGAGCACACAGTTACGTTGACACCCATATCTGTCATATCCATATATTGTCTTATCTTTTCATGATTGACCAAAACTGACGAAGTTCGCTTCGATCATAAGGTCATAGAAAATAGAATCGAGAAGTTTCGTTTAAGCTGGCTACTAAAATGTGTATACATTCTGTTTTTGCCTTTTAGGTTTTCCGTTAATGGAAATTTTGCGCTGTTTAGCTTTTGCAAAGTAGACTAAAGATCTAATGCAAAAGCATATTAGGTTCTGGTAACACTTTTGAAGCCTTTGTGTTCTGTTCAGTTTAAAAATATTGACTTAAACGACCGGGAACTGGCTCTGCATCGATGTCAATTCTTGCTGGTCCTTTGATGTTTAACCTCGCCTGAACTTTGAACTCAAAAATTTAAATCGACTTGTGTCGGAACAGCAAAATTGTCAATTCTGGGAAAAAAGTTTTCATAAAAAAATAGTTTATAACTCTTTTTATCCACTACAAAAGAAGAAGAGTCGATCATTTCGCTACAGCAAAAAATAAGTTGTTGAACCTGAAGAGACTAGCACAGAGTATTTCCTCTTCAAAATATCTGGGTCATGGAAAAGGTAAAAAGAAGCAAAATACAATCCAAAACACATCTAACCTTTTTTTAAATAGCTTTTCCTTTCGATTAACTAATTGATTGAATAGGCTGGACAGTTTTTTATAATTACGAAGCAATTTGTATCTATCATTTACTTGCCAATTTTTTAATTAGATTTGGTCTTCAACAAGTGATTGTCGACGCGGCGTCTCGCCTTTTCAGACCGCAAATAAATGTGTGAACTCGAAAAGAAATCGAATCAGATGGTAATTATTCTTCTAATTATTGAAGCTTTCTACATTTTTAAGGTATCAGTAAGTTTCATAGCGATACTTTCCCCTAAAAGGACAAAAATTCTTGCAAGGATGTCTAGTTCATTTTCAAAAGAGTCCTATTGTTGACATCGTTGCTTAGAAAGGGAAATTTGTTCTACCATAGTAAAAAGAACCGAGACAGCTCACTGATAATTTGATGGTCAGTTTGTTACAATCATCGAGTCCTGGTTCTAGTTAGTAACAGAACTTTCTCTGTGGTTATCAGGAAAACTTAATTTTTTATACAGTTATTAAAAAGGGTAAAATCTGCACACATACAACAAACATACACATTGATAAATACGTACTACATCAATACAACATATATACATAGTGACTACAAGCATACACGCTACATATATACGTACATACCGGCTACTTAATACAAGCATACATGTACCTACATACATAAGTGCATACGTAAGCATTTATATACATACATACATATGCCGTGCGTTTATTTATAAACTTGGCTCAAACCCTTGGGTGCTTGCAATTTCGTGAGAAGAAGTGACTGTAATGCACCATGCATTCACGCCGGTTTTAAACCATGGCTAAAATGCGTTTATGTAACCAGTGTATCCGTTCACATTGCACGTGTATAGCTTAACTGGGTTTAAACCATGTTTGAATAAACTATCTCGGGTAGGTAGATTTTAAGTTGTTTAAAAATAGTGGCAAAACGCGGACGGACGTGGAAGAAAAACGAGACTCTTTTTCTCTTAGATACTTAGGGGGGGGGGAGGGAAACACCCAAGAACGGCTCACAACATGTAAGTGGAAAAGACCAATAGAGAACGACTTAGCTTCCACTTGAAAGCGTTGTCCTACGAAAATAGTTTTCAAAATCACCTGCATTTACAACCTTGACCACCATATTTGTTTACAAATTGTTACAATTATTGTTCTGTGGGGGTAGATGAGCAAGGAGATTTGATACTCCAAAACGAGGTTGTTTAACCAAACCTGGTTTATTTGGTCTTTGCAGTTTTTTTAATCTAACCAAGTTTAACTAAACTTGTTTCACTTAAATCATGTTGAATTAATTTGAGTTAGTTGGTCTGCATGGGGCATTAGTCAGGTAGTGCAATCAGTTAGCTAGCGAGCAAGTGAATGGGTAGCTAGTCAGCTCATAACTGAAATAGCTGCCAACATTATGAAATACAAAGCAACTGCAATCGTTCCAGCTCTTTTTGAAAGGTAGAAGCACAAACAATTTTAGCCTTAGAAGATATTTTCCGTGTTTTCATACTCTGTGGAAACACGGGACTGTTGGGATAACATGAGAAAAGGTTTGGGTCACGAGCTGAAAGCAGGTGGTTCAAAATATTTTCAAGTTTTCTCCCAACAACCCAAAGTGTTTCTAACGGAGTATGGAAACACCAAAAATACCTTCTGAAGCTTTTATAAAATAATAACAACTGATGACGTCATTCATAATTTCCATCCAGATTCAGGTCCTCGACCAATCAGAGCGCGCGTATTATCGAAATTATTTCTTAAATTTCTTTAATTATACAAGTACAAGGAAGGAAGATAATATCAGAGAAACCTGACGAAAATGGTTTGAGTATGAAGATTCTTGCCTCGAATATGTTCCTCATTGTCATTGATTTAGGAACTTATTTGATGCGATATCTTTGTGTTTCTGCCAAGATGAATTTTCGCCCATAACAATTGCAAACTGAACTCAATTTGTTGTTATTTAAATGTTAGAAGCAATTGTAAAGATAGCGGTTATAATAGGACAAAACTAGCCTAAGAAACAACAACATGTATTATCGCACAAGGGTGTACATACGGGTCATCTAACAAACGCGTCCGTAGCTACGTGATATAGTAGCACATATATTGTTGCAGCAATACCTTCAAATCATAATAATCTATCCAAACTAACACAGTATGGTAAAGGGCTTTTGTATATGCAAGACCAACCTTTTACTTTTATCTCAATCTTTTGAAGAAACACTCTGCCGCGCACCCAACAAACGTGCTTTACGTAACCATAGCAACCTTGCTTAGAGATACTCCCATTTAAGAATAAAAATTAGAAAAAGGTTACACATACTGGGTCTGATGTTTAAGCATCCCAGTTTGTCGAAATGTTGAAGGACATAAATCAAGAACGGGCAAATACCATGCGTAATCAGTAACACCCACAAAAGTGTAAAAAATTGCGGGTATCGCATGTTTTAACACGGGACACCCTCACAACCCCGTACTTTTGAGTTTTATAGTTTTTTTAAGTTTGGATGTTAGTTTCTATGTAAGCAGCTGTAAGTTTTTTAAGGTTTTACTGTGAAACAATCGCTCATTCATTAAAAGTTTTTAACGGTTCTAGAGCTCCTGAACGAGCGATTGTTTCACATTAAAAATATGCCCGCGATAACGCGCGCTCTGACCGGTTTTAGCTCCGTTTTCCATAAGTTAAAATAAACC
Organism: Hydrozoanthus tunicans; assembly: GCA_026413305.1. Taxonomy (NCBI): domain Eukaryota; kingdom Metazoa; phylum Cnidaria; class Anthozoa; order Zoantharia; family Hydrozoanthidae; genus Hydrozoanthus; species Hydrozoanthus tunicans. The sequence goes on along the minus strand of JAOBAT010133075.1, from coordinate 1,028 downwards.
ACGGTATGACGTCACATAACGCAAGAAAACAGTTAAATGATTTTTTTTCTGTGTGGAGTTGAGAAGTTATATTTTCTAAAGGAATAAAACAGCATCGCTAGTGTTTCGACATAAAAATAGAACACGCTATGACGTGGTAGACACTCATCTCTTTTCTCGTGTTCTGCTACGTCAACGCGTGTTCTGTTTTCGTCTAGAAACAGTCGCGCGAGACTGTTTTGTTCCTTAAGTAAAACCTTTCAACTTACAACTGCTAACATAGAAACTGATATCCAAACCTAAACTGTATGTTGCTGCCAAAATAGAACAACCGTATAAAGGGTGACTTGAAGGACAGTATTAATTTCCTCAGCCACAGATTCGACACCATTGAATCGAAGGTATCCATCCTAGAGTGTAAGGTCCAAGAAGTCGATAAAAAAACAAATTTCTTAAAGCTGAAGTGCTAAGACTCTCAAAGACGATCAGTGAAGTCGAGGAAGTCGTTAGCGACATGCAACAGTACACTTGTCGTGAGTGTTGCGAAATCGCGGGAATTCCGATGCTGCCGGGAGAAGATACAAATGACATAGTTGTCAGAGTGGGTTCATTGATGGGGCTCGAGTTGGAAGAGAGAGATATATCGGTATCACACCGCCTCCCTGTTCCGAGCTATAGCTCGAGAATGAATAATACCGGCAACTCAAGACCAAGATCCCCGGGGCCAGCGCTTCAATTACCGAAAATTATTGTGAGTTAGAAGAGATACGAAAGAAAAGTTCTTCAAAGGCAGAAAGTATCTAAGAAGCAAATCTACAGTTGATCTAGGATTATCCAGATTCTCAGAAAAAAAATCTTCTTGTCAGAAAGTTTAAGCCCGAGAAATAAAGCGATGTTTAAGGAGTGCTTGGAATTCAAGAACAAATTTGGGTTCAAATTTATTTGGACTCAGCAAGGTCGTACCTACAGATTCCCCGGCAAGACTAATAAAGAAGAAATGTGATCTGGAGAGAATTTCGACATAAGCATTGCTGTAATTTGGCAGGCTG
>JAOBAT010133074.1:0-35065 GCA_026413305.1 Hydrozoanthus tunicans | reverse complement strand
AGAGGGTGATATTATAGGGTTACCCCCCTCCCTAGGTTATGTCGAAAATATGACTCTCACCGATTAGGGGTTGGACGGGATCTGCCACCCCTCTATTACTTTTGAATTATAACTTCAAGTGAATCTGCTCAATTAAAATTTCTAAAAGGTGTGAAAAACGAATTGGCAGCATACGAAGCTAGTCGGAACTGAGTAAATTGGTGTGTCGACAAAAAAATGCGCAAATCTATGACGTCATAATGCTTAATAAGGTTTTAAGATAAAGATTTAACTTTTCAAAACGTGTATTTGAGACTGTCAACTTTTATTTGTATTTCAGAAATTTACGAAAAAAATTTTGAGTAAAACCTGTTTAACAATTCGTTACCAGTGAAACGCAAACGTCATAACCCAAAGCACTTCCTAGAAATAGTGGATCCACGATAAATTCTAGGAAAAGTCACCAAATATCAGCAGCGTATCTTGAATATCAGAAAAAGTAAAGTAAAATTTAAATCAAAGGTGGCATATGCCGCACCCCTCCCCCCTGTTAAAAATGATCGATTCAACATAAATAGTCGAGTTACTGACTTCTAACATGAACCTAACCTTATTTCAGTTAATAACAGCCGAGTTTATTACTATCAATTTGCATAATTTTTCTAGCCTTTTTTCTTGCACCACTACTAGAATAACACCACACCCCCTCCTTACTAGAAAACTTGTACCCGCATCCCCCCTAAAAAATATCCAAAATTTGCTCCACGGCCCTTGAAAATTTGTTCATAACCGATGGGTAGGCTGGCTCCGCTTGATTGAATATTTTTGAGAGTCCCGGGTCAAGTTAATTGTTCAAAGACAGATTCGCCCTAACCTAGCTAGTCTTTCATCCATGCTCGTGTTTCTTACAAACCGTTCACTGACTTGGCTGGGATACTTTAGGTGTTATAATGCGTTGTAAAGATTTTACTGTTTGGAATTTTCCTTAACCCAATGTTAACTCAAACCGCTTTTGAACAACTGGGTCCCGGGCCCAAGTAATGTGCAAGACGCCATGTAGGTCATTTTGCTGTATGTAACATCATACTGGGCATGTGAACAAACTGTAGATTTTTGGGAGAATAATCGGTTTTCCTTTTTCTTTGTTTTCTTGATTTCACACACTAAAAACAAGAAGTGCACTGCCGGACTGTGGTGAAAAAATTCTTGCGACCAGTCCCCCTGCCAGACTACCTAGCTGGCCCGCGTGCGGTTGAGAGCTGAGAGGGTGTGGAAATGGCGTGACTTTTTATTGCATGTGCAGTTACTAAAACTTAAATTGGATTTTATATAAAAAAACGGTTTCGCATTTTAATCTTTTTGACCCAGAGGTATAGTTGAATTCTCCATGGCATGAGCTGAAACTTTTCATTGGTTCAAGTTCTCAATCCAGGGCTGTCAAAAACGTTATTTCTTACGATTTATTGCTTCAAAAATAGTATTTGTTTCCCAAATGAATGAAACTCTCTTTTGCTAGTGTATGCTGTAATAGAATTGATAGGTTTGATTGGAAGGTTTCTCATTTGTCATCGAGATTGTATTTCATCGTGCTCGTGCCAACTGCGCATGCACATCAAAATATACCTCCCACATTCTCAGGAACCAACTTGAATACAAGTAGGAGGCATCTCTGAAGCTCTGATTGTTGTTTTAAGAACTACCACAGATTTTTTTAATTTGTGGTAAAGATAATGGTTATAAATCCCTAATAGTGTGTTTACAACTGAATAGCTCTTGGTTCTACAGTTTAGGTATTGATGCGGCTAAAAATTTACAAACATCCTAAAACTATCAATTTAAATACTTACGCAGCGAGTATAAGAAAAAACTGATATCATTTTATTTATAAATTATTGTATCTGCTACGATGAGGGGCTAACAATAGAAATTTATCAACCTTTGTTTAACCCTTCTTTGTCATTTTCGTGTTCAAAATCTGAAAACAAAACACTCTCTCTCCTGGCTGTCTGTCTTGATGTACGGTTCTGCTATCTTCACATGAAAAGCAAAACGTTTTGAAACATTTCTAGTGCCAAATTAAATTTTATTGCGATCTAATTTTCTTTTTTTGTTTCCACTTCATAAACGAAATCCGTTCTTGTTAGACCCATAGTTCCCATGATTTCCTTGGCAGTTTTGAGCTTGTTTTGGTTTCCTGTATTGAGAATATTGGAACTTCTGAACAAGACTTAAAAGCACTTATCCTGGCCCATGCCAGCAGAACAGGTCATGGCTGGAACAACTTTTGAAGTTAGTCATACATATTTCAAACTAGAATTTCTAATCTTTTTAACTTCAAAATCATTTTTATTAGTTCTCTCTGAAAATGCACCAATTGTGCATTTAACTCTTACTTTCAAATTTTCTCTAGTTTACTCACGCCTTTAAGTTGACCGGAACACTCTCAACTGTTTCCACTGGGCCTGTTTTCAGTTTTAAAAAATCAAAATTTAGAACTCATTTTTTTTTCTTATTTTCAAGTTTAGCTTTCTGTTCCACTGAGCAAACTTAGCTTTTTAACTAATGCAAATTGGTTTGTACATCAGTTTATTTTGCATGCAGCTAGCAGCTGGGCCTGGTCATTTAAAAATCAATTTATAGCCCAAGCCAAGGGTTAAGTTCTTTTATAATATAGAGGGCAAAATTACTTCGATTTGATTGGATACCATTGAGGACAGTTTTTCTTATATCAGGGCAAAATTACTTGGCTCTGATCGGGCACTGGCATAATACCAAAGATTTTCCCAAATTTTTTAGAGTTGTAAAACTTGCGAAACTTCCAAGCATTTGCGGATATCTCCAAAGATTTTCTGAAAAATTTTAAAAGTAAAAAAAAAATGCCTTAAAAAATACTTTTTGATTGTTACCTAATATTTCAAAATGTTTTCAGAGATGGAAAGATTTTCAAGCATGAAAACAGTGGGATAAATAGTATTATTATAGGTAATCGTCGCATGGGGCCAAGTAAAAATACGGATTAATTTCACAAGTGTTCACACACTTTTTCCCAAAATTTGGAAAAAATTGAAAACACAAATTATATTAACTCTTAAAGTTTATGAGGAACCAGGCGATTACATATTTATTACATTGACCTCGGACAAAAATTTTCATTTGCTCTGCAGTACCCGCATGTCCAATGAGAAAGGCCATAACTCAACTCATTTATTCCAAGTTTCTTCAAAAATGATATGGCTGGAGATGTAATGAAAAAATGGAAGAATCTTTGGAGGTATTCAGAAACATTTGGAATTTTTCAGAAATACTCCAAAATCTTCATAAAATGTTTCCAAGGTGTTCTTGAATTTTCTAAAAATTTTTGGAAGTATACCAGCGATCAATCTGCGCTTGGTAATTTTGCCCTGAATTAAGAAAAAAAGGCCCCCACTGTTATCCAATCAGCGGGAAGTAATTTTTGTAGTTTCAGCAACTCTGGCATGACTTGAAACCTGTTTGTGTCTGTGTTTTAAGTCTTGGGCTCAGATTTGAAAAGGCCACCTCAGCATCTCAGATTTACTGTGACTGTTATTACTCCACATTTGATGTGAGGTGTTTTAGGGTCATGATTAACCCTAATGACTTAAACTTTTGCAGCTGAAAAAATTATCATTCAGTTCTTGGTATTTTAGGCAACAGTTGATTATTACCAAAACCTGAGAAACATAATTTTGGCAGGTTTTTTTAAAAAAACTTCTTTTTGAAAACTGTCTATAAAAACCATCAACTTTCCTTATAACAACAAATAACAAATTAGCTAAGCTAATTTTTAAATTGATTACAAGTTTTTTTTTTGTTTAATTGCTGTTTTGGCCTCAACAGTTACCTTATTCCTTTGAATTGAGAGACAAAACAAAATTACACAGGTTAAGCTGCAAAATCAAAACAAAAACTACACAGCCCCTTGCAGTGTCTAAAGTATTAACTAAGCTTAATTTAAGTTGTTGACAGTCACTAGGTATTCTATTTAACAGCTGTTACTTCTATTTTCTGTATCTGTTTGTGTTAATATTATCCACCAAAAGTGTAAGCACAAATTTACTTATCACTCAATGAGCAGCAATTTGGGTAAGCAATCATCCTTCACTCTTAATTACAAAATGTAAAATTCGTCTTTCTGGCATTGATATTCATTCTTCACTTCTTCAAGATGGCTACTTTGCCTGGTTTGAATTCCCTGTATATATGTTTGGCGGTTTGGAATAAGTTTCTATATTTTGAATGAGAAAAAAAATTGGCATCAAACAATGAGAGAAGTGTGGCTTCAAAATCTTAAAGTAGCAAAAAGCTTTGCTTTCCAGTCCCAGTGAGACACACCTCGTGGTGACCCAGCAAAGGTGAAAGAAGAGAAAAATTAATGGCATAAAAGTAGCATTACAACAGATAGCTGAACATTGACTCGGCTGTTGAATCAAAATTCAGTTTACAAGCTGGCAAGTTGAACTTCACTCCTTTTAGTTTGTTGAAAAACATCTGGGTTTTTCCATCGATATTTAGAAACCTGCAATGTATGAAGGCGTTAATGCTATCATGGCTTCGACAGAAATATGAAAGAGGAATTGTTTGTTTCGTCGCTACGTTTTGTTAAGTCATTGTCTCATTGCAGAGTGGACATGATCGTATCATAGAAACTGCACAATCCTGGAAACACTTTTGATGTAGCAAATGTCCACATTTCAAGACCTGACAAGGATCTCTCGAGGCGTGTAAGCTTTCCAAACAAATAGGGCAGTTCGAATGAGAGCTTTTTTCTAGGCACTTGTGTGAATCCCGCAAACTTTTCAAGTAGCAAATACCACACTTTGAGCAGTGGAAATATTTATCCCGACCACCAGTTCTGCAAAGTCCACAGAGTTGACAATGAAATTGTCCCTTGTCGGTGTCATCATAAAGGCGACAGATCGAACAAAAATAAAAGCCAAAGCGAATGCCACAAATTATGCAGTTTGATGCAACATGTTGAACTGTGTCACACTGTACACACTTCACAAGTGTCACTTCCTTTCTGTTTAGTTCGTGGTCTTCATTAGCGTCGTGGCAAAAACGACAAGCATATACTTTATTGCAGCAGGGAGCCACAAGACAACACTTCCGAACATAATGTTCGCAGCCGGCCATATTTTTGCTGTACGGGTGAAATGGCTATCGGCCCCAGGCCTCTGCTCGACCAATCCCAACAGCTGATGACGCGCTGTCGTAAACGCGCGAGGCTCAAAATACAATAAAAAAGATTTGGTGCCCTCAACTCCTGCATTAAACCATGATCTGCTGTCAAAAATCGACCCCTGTTATTATAGCTTCTTAAAATTCGGCGGAACTATACTATACTTTATGGAAACCACCCTTAATTGTTCGATCGCACAAATGACGCTAGTTGAGTAGTTCCGACGGGAGATCCAAAAAATTATCAGAAAGACGCGGCTATCGATTATTTATTTTCAATCAGTGATCTGAAACAAAGACAAGAAACCATTGGAAACTAACTTACACAAAATGAGCAAAACTTATTGAAAATGCTGTTTGACCAACTTCGTTTTTTTAAATCACAGAAATGCCAAAGATGTTTGACTTCATGTATCACAGCCTGTTTGGCGCCAGGGGAACACATTGACACACGTCCTGTATGTAAGTACAGCTATAACAACAGCTTCAACAGTTCGTTGCTGGGTTTCAGTTAGAACACTACATTCTAGGCCGTTTCTCTTGGGATATAATAGGACAAAGGTAAAGCGTGACACATTGAGCCCGCCGATTAGCAGTTAAAACAGAGGCCCTACCCAGTGTTCTAACTCTGAAATATATCTTCTGATTAGATATCTTGCGTAATTTGTGTTCGGCGTTTATGTACTTTGTGTTAGGTAACAAAAATTTTTTGCAAACTCTCGTTGTTTTACTGTGCTTCCGGATGATGTGCTGTTTATCTTCTGTTTTGTTTTTAAACTGACCAATCAGTGAAGAGCATGTTTTCTTTTTTTACCGTTCGATGTTTTTTTCCAGCGGTCACACTTCGTATTTCCACCAGCATTTCTCTGAGTGAGCAGTACATGGGCTACATTATCAAGACATCAACAGAAGGTATGGTTACTTTCTCCCCATATTTAGCCGACTTGATAGGTAAAGAAAACTACCCAAGCATCTCGTTTTTTATGCAAGTACGATCTTGCAGCTTGGTGTAGTCACGCGAAAGCAAGTATGAGTCTCTACATATCACATATCAGCCCCTCTTTACCTCGTCACCGTTTGTTTTTTATTTTTCTTTCGTTTAAACACCAGCGCAGTTAAGTGACCCTATATCAGGTGATAACCATCCTGAGAAATTTAATGCGACATTCTTTTCTTAGAGGTTAATAGGAACCTGAAGCAATCGTGATCGCGCGATCCTGCCTTCATCCGGGAACGACACGCGTGACACGTCAGGTTCGGATCTGATGACAGCGATAATCAATAATTCTTACACAAGTCTTCAGAATTGTTTCCATTCACTCGGCTCGTCTTGGAAACTAGTTTGGTAAATTCAACCGATTTTTATTCTTTTCTCAGTTAACTTTGTTGCGTGTTGAACAACGGTTGAAGATTCACACTGAATAACTGGGACGGTAGAAAAGGCTTTGTCGCGTTTGCGTTCACAAAGGACATAAACAACAGTTGTCTCACTTCGTTGAATCAAAAGGAATCTTTGCTTACAAGTCGTTGTTTCGTCGTCTGTATACGAAAAGTAGAAAAATGAATACAGGGCAGAAACAACCCATTGTTAATGGATTCCATCCAATTCAGGTATTTTGAAAACCAACTGAGCTACCCTGTAGACATAAAACTGAAAAACGCAGTCGCTTGTGACGATCGTTTTGAAGGTCAACTAAGATGTAAACGATTACGTATCTAGACATTTTAAATTGTTTGCAGGATTCATTAGTGGTTTATGTTTAAAATCTTCAAATAGAACTTCTTCCTTTAACGTTGACATTAACAGAGATCATGCCTCAGCTAAAAAAGCACCCCGAACTTGCATTTAATAGTGTTGTGTATTAAATGGTCACAACTTAATCTGGATTTTTATCAGACTCTGACTCTTGTTTCTTGTATGTCGTTTGGCTTAGCATGTCACTAATATGTTGTTTTATAATTTTAATCAATTTGCAATTTACCCAGTGTTGTATTTTTGGAGTGCACTAGTCCCATTTATATCGTTTCTTAAATTTTTCGACGTTCTTTTTTATAAACCTGACATTCCATTTTTTTTCGCAGTTCACAGGACTAATACTAATAGACTATTTTGTGTTGCGTTGTTTGTTCAGGCGTTATCTCGTTCTACCGGATCTCTGGCTTTAGATAAAATAAATCAATCAAAAATGTTCCTTTTAAGCCATTCTTCAAAACACAAAACAAATGTTGTTAGCCAAAACTAACAATTTCTTTATCTCATTTTAAGTTAGCGTGAACAAAGAAAAATATTCTTGCCTTTGAGAGATCCTTTTTATTTTGTCGTAACTTGCATACGCAACCCTAGCTAAGCAACACAATGAATGCAGAAGCATAGTCATATTTTTCGATCAAGAGAATACCAAACTTGATTGTAGCTTCAGAATTAGAATGCAAAAGTTAAGATGCAAAAGTTTGAATCCCCATACAAAAGATTAATCGTTGAACATATTTACTATTTAAGAAATTCATAATAATACAGGTATTACATTGACTGGATCTTTAATAAAGAAAACAAATTAACTTGTGATGCCGTAAGTTGAAAATATTATAATATTATGTGAAACAATCACAATAAATATATTGGGTCTGTCTATGTGTATTAAAGATGTCCCCACACAAGGCCTGCTTCCATAGCTTTGCTTGCGTTGCTTTGAGTCACAATTTTTTATGCTTTGTGTAGTAACCAATCAAACAAGAAAAATCTTAATAATTAATAAGAGACAATTTATATCTTATCAAATTCATTTATCCAACTTAAGACCTTTTAACCATTTGTAAATAGTACTATACTGCTCCTTGTTTATTTTTCTACTTAAGTTGTTTTTTTTTGATAATCCTCAGTCAACACAAATTCCAGATCCGTGGAACAAGATGCCTTATCACACATACCCATATGGCTCAACTGAATCCGGAGCGTCGGAAAGACATTTCAAGAGAGAGACTGGCACAAGGTAGAACTTTGATGTTGCCATTCAGTATTTTAATGCTGGGTTAATACTAAGCTTAATTAACACATCAATTGTCATTTTTAAAAATTTTCCTTTTGGTCATTGCCAAAGCAATGAAAAAAAAAAAGCTTATAATCTTTGGGTATTTTTTCATCCCTTTTATATGTTTTAGTATGCAGTGGAAACTAAAATGGAGATCAACTGAATAATTATATACAATACAGAACTTGTAAACAAGTTGATTGTCTCAGAAGAGAATCATTATTTCAGTTAATTGTAATGGTTTTTAAAATGTTGATATGTTTCATGGATTGTTAACACCATGTCTTCTTAAGGTAATTCCCCAGTTTTGCACTGCACATCTTTACTGCGCATATTAGAAATTTTAAAATTTTTACACATTTTTGTCATATTCTAGTGAATGTTGAATGCAAAAAAGTAGTTTACTTCATAATATATGGGGCATTTTGTTTAACTTGTTCCAGTTTCCCCTTGGAAATAGGGTAAAAAAGCACATGTTTTGCCAGTTTCCTAGAGTTTCTCTCAAACAAGCACGGGTACCCCAAAATGTTTTTTCCTCACTCAATCAAATTGCAACAGGACTCTCTGAAGAGAAAAAAAAATAGGAAAAATCTGATTATTGCAAGTGTGGAAAAATAAAAGGAACGTAGACAAGAATACACTGTTTCTTTAGATATAAGAAACATAGTAACAACAAAAGCACATGAAAATGCCTCCTCATCAAAAATATATTTTCCAAAAATAACAAAACATTGTTTTCATAATACAGAAGAACTCTTTAGGTTATCTTCCTTTCCCTTAGGCTCCTAGATGTTATCTTGGTTGGCCACATGATGAATCTGTAGTTTTGATTTCTAGCTTACAATAACAGAAAAATGGTCCTGGAGAGGATATATTTTGTATCAATCATATATCTGAAAAGTTAATATGGGCATTCCCTCTTTTTCTTTTTTGCAGTTTACATATAGTAATTGACAAATGAGGAAAGTTTGACAAAAGTCAAAGTGTGGGTTCTGTTTCAATGGAAAGACCTTAAAATGTCCAGATAAATTTACCAAATAATTTTTTTGCACATCAATGATAGTTTTCTACTAAACTCTATAATTATTTGTATTTTAATAAAATTATGATGATTGAGGAGTTATTGGTTGATTTTGATTAGTTGTTTTTATTTTGAATATTTTTAGTAATGAGTTATCATGAATGTTCATTTGATAAAATGTCTAATAAAATGGTTGATATACTTTCACTGATAAATTATTTATAAAATGTTATAAGTATTTGTATGATTAATTGCTATTTTTGTGCAACTTGTATTTTTAGTTTTACAATAAGCAGAAAGTTCTAATAATTGCTGTGTTTTCTTTTTAGAGTTTTTGTGAATAGAAGTCTAAGTATGGATAAGATTCGGTTCTTTGGTTTTGATATGGATTATACCCTTGCTGGTGAGTTAATATAGGTTAAAAATAATTAGTAATCATGTATTTTGATATAAGCACTCTCCAATTATTATAGCAATAACAACTTTATTTTTTAACCATGATAATGTATCATAATATATCAAATAGTTATAATAACCCTTATCCTGATAAAAATGGTTGCCATACAAACTAAAAATGTTCTAACTCTAAGACCACTGCCTGAAAACCTACAAAGTGACCATTCCTTTTCGTTGTCTTAACAGAAGATTCTGAAAATGTCCATTGCTTCAACAAAATTCTGAAGTTTGTAATTTTGTTGAGATTTTATAACTTTGATTTTTTTTTTAAAAATAGCACAACAAGGGTTAACCTTTCTTAGTAGTTAGTTTATATCTCAATTGTTTTTCAAAGATACAGTGCAAAGCTACTTGTAGCAGGCCCTCCGATTTTATGCAATGAAAATGGGAAATTATGTGGTGTTATAGGGCTAATTATTCGGTAAATTATGCAATTTTTTAGGTATTATGCATTAAATTATGCAATTACATTAGAAAAGCTTAAAAGTGGTTTTCTCTCTCAGAATCCTAGTAAAACAGGCTTAAAATAGTTGAGAAAAAATCACATAATTTGCATAACTTATCGCATAATAGTTCTTTCTTATCACACAATCTACCCTGAAAGTATCGCACAATTTCTGATTTTTTATCACACCCTATCAAAGGCCCTGTTGAACATCATTTAGTTATTAATTAAGTATGTGGTTCTGTAATTATTAATTCTTAGTTGTACCTACTTTCTTACAGTATACAAGTCTCCTGTCTATGAATCCAAAGCTTTTGAGTTGGTCCTTGATAGACTAGTTTCAATTGGCTATCCAAAGGTATTTGCTATTTGAATTACTTATTAATTAATTTTTGTATGTTAGCTTTGATTTTAGTAGTAGGATAATAATATTATGTCATAAAATTTTCCTTTCCACGACCTGAAAGTTTCTCTTTGCTGGTTCGAACTGAGAGAATTCAACACAGAACTGTAGTTTTAAAATTCCTTATCAACTAAATAGATTAAAATTTCTTTTAGCATAATTATTTACTTACAAAACTAACACTTAAATTTGCGGAAAGTTCAATCATCTTTCCTTTCCAAATCACTACGTTATTTTCATGGAATTTCCTATATGTCCCATCACATTCTATCAAGTTCTGGTGTACTGTTTGTAAGGGATTAGATTTCCATTGCATGGGCATATAATATTGCTTCTAACATCATGTCAACCTTGCCCTATAATAAACGAATCCAATCTCTTACACTAATAGAATACACAGTTTTCTTTGAATAAAATAATAAATCTAAATAGTATGTTTTATGAATGAGTTTTCAGATCCAAATTATTAGTTATACAACATGATACGATAGTTTTAATTGGTGCTTGTTATGCACAAATAAGATTATTTTGGTTTGACTTAGTTATACAATAATAATGAATAATTATCAGTTTTAAGAAAATGTGTCAATCATCCCAAAACTAAAAAAGAAGAACTTATGTTTGTAGAGTCGATCAGCTCCTCTAAAACTGTTGTCAAGCAACAGTACGTATTAGGTACTCTTAATATATATGACTGAATTTAGATACTCACATTGACAAAATGATTCTGCTTTCTTTTATTGCTCTTGGTGTAGGATCTGCTGAGTCTTCAATATGATTCAACATTTCCAGTAAGGTAAGTTATTTTGTTGCTGCAATTTCATATTCCCCAAAATCATGTTTATAAATGAGAAACAAACTAATGCTTTAAAAAGTTAGAAGAGAGCTCAGAAAAAGTTTGTCGCATCATCAAATTTAATACCTGGGTTTTGCCAGTCTCTGAATACAGTGATCCTATTTCCCTCAATTCTGAAGCAAAGATTATGAATCAGCTGGGTTTTTTAGTCTTGTAGCAGAGTATCCACAAAATGCCTACCTGTTGAGGAAAATCTCCCTCGGTATATAAATAATATGTTTTATATATGCTCTTCATATTCAAAAGAGTGAGTGCAATAACTCTTTTATTTTGAGTCCAGAAAAAGATGTGTTTTGATACTTTGATACATAGTTGTTCAACCTTTGAATGTTGTGTAACTGAACTCATTAATTTTGTTGTAATACATGAATAAAATTTATAGTACTGTGTAGATTCATCTATCCAAGAATTAGATAATGAAATAGTCCTGAACTGAAATTCGAACTTCCCATCCCAGACTTCCGGAGTTGATGTCACGATCAGTCATGTGACCAAGGACTCAGCAGAGTTCAAAAGCTTATTTATCCAGCATATTTAAGTTCAGGACTATTTCATTGTCTAATTCCTGGATAGATGAATCTACACAGTACTGTTCGATGTGAGTATGGAAGTGGTGGACTAAAATCCGTACAGGATTACAATAATTGTGCCAAGAAAGTTGCTCGATTTTGAAACCATCTCCAGTTCAACCCCATTGCAACCCCATTGCAAACATCATGGCGTCACACCTGTCAGTCTATGTTTACACTCCACTGTGCAGGGTAGGAATGTGGATAACATTCTACACAGAGTAGAACGATCTCTTGTTGGAGTCAGGATCGGACAAACGGTAAGAAAAATGGGAAATTTGAAGAAAGACCTGGTTGATTCACCATCAAGATCGGTGAGCGGTTACCAAGTAAATTGGAGGAAGTGACGTCATTATATTTTGTTGTGAGTGCACAGATGCGTGAACATGACCTCTTGAAGGTTAGACAACAAAATAGATTCAAACGACTCATCGATTTTTGAGACAAGAAAAGCAGTCAGAAAACAAAGTAAACAACAGTTAATGCATGTCAAGAATTGCTCAGATCATATTCTATCTGATTCTGAATTGTCTGAACTTAAGAAAGAACTAAACTTTGCGGTGACACCACACTGAGTTCCTGTTGTTGACATTGTCACGGTCACTGAATCTGCATGCAGACAACTCAATGATAGCCATTCTGATAATCTTTGGGCCAAGGTTTTGAATTCGTTGGAACACAATGACAAGGTGAAAAACCAAAATGTGTCAGAAAAGCCATCCATGATCTGAAGAAGGACGACTCCATCATGATATTGCCTGCCAATAAAGGAAGAGTCACTGTGATCTTGAATAAATAGGAATAACACTCCAAGTGCCAAACACTCCTTTCTGATGCTAAGACCTACAAGAAGTTGAAAACCAACCCCACCAGCAAATACAAGAAAGAGTTCGCCACAGCCCTTAGAGACCTCAAGGACCGTAAGGCAATCGACCAAGCTTTGCACGCCAAACTGTACCCCACGTGTGACCAGCCACTGCGCTTCTATGGTTTACCCATGATCCAAAAAGTCAACTGCCCCCTATGCCCTATTTTGAGTTCTATAGGGACCATCTCATACCAGGTTGCCCATTATGTTACCAATATCCTGTCACCCCTTGTCAGCAAAACACAACACCATGTGAAGAATTCCATAGCTTTTGATGAGGAAGTAAGAACCCTGCAGGTTGCCCAAGACAAACTCAGCCCTCTTTACCAGCATCCCCAATGACAAAGCCCTAGTACTGATCCACAAGAAGCTTGAGGAGGATGGTACCTTGAAGGATAGGACGCCCATGGCCCCCAAGGATATCGTAACACTACTTGGGTTGTATTTGAACTGTACATACTTTTTATACCAGGTCAACAGCACGGTACTATCCAGCACTGACAAGAAGAAGTACCCGGTAGTCATGCTGTATATCCGCGGATTCTCTGAAGAGGTGAGAAGAATCCTAAAAGGATACATCATCCAAACCCACCAATATGCTGCATCAACTTTTGGTCAGGCCCAAGGACAAACTGGTTAAATTCCAAGTCATGGGTCTAGTGTACCATATCCCATGTGAGGACTGTTCAGTATCCTATGTAGGGGAGACTGAACGCTCATTCAAGGCCGGCTACATGGAGCACAAGTGTGACCCAGCTCGTCTTCGTCGGAAGTTTCAAGACACATCCACGTAATGGAACCGGTGCACTCAATAAACCTCATGACCACAGAGATTTTGGAGGTCGAACCTAGGTGGTACAAGAGGGGAGTGAAGGAGGCCATCCATATCAGAAACATTCAACCCTTCGCTCAACAAGGATGGAGGCTGCCACAACCTATCTCCAATCTGGACCAACCTCCTCAGGAGCAGAAGGAGGGGGGGGGCCCTCGTTGAAGTCCGATTTTCCCGCCCCAGACTTTCTGAGTTGACGTCGTGACCAGTCATGTGACCAAGGACTCAGCAGAGTTTGAAAGCTTATGAAAACTTTCTTTATCCAGCGTATTTAAGTTCAGGACTGTTTCATTATGAATAAAATGTATTGATAATGACAGTCAGTCTTGATTTGCATAGTAAACTTATGATTATGATAACATAAGCTTACTTAAATGTTCATTTATTCACAGAGGTCTGTTCTTTGATTGTCATCTTGGAAATCTCTTAAAGGTGAGAAGAATTTTATAAATTCTAGATAGCAAGTGCTGATAATTAGTAACAAGAATATAATTCAGTTGTTTAGTATAGTAGGAGTGTTCACGAAAACCCTTTGATTGCCGTAGCCTCTTTTCCGAATATTAAACCACAAAACATCACAATTGGTAATGGTAACTTTATTGACACTCCCCGAAAGGGGCTTTTCAGTGACAACTACAATATCAAATACAAATACAAATACTAATGTTAAATAAAACTATCTAAAAGATATACACTTGTATTAACTAAAACTAAAGTACAAGCCAAGGAGCCAATTCCAGAGCAGTTTACACGACCACAGCAGCGCAGGTGCATAAAATTATATTACTAATTATTTCATTTGAAATGTGCATCCCTTGGTTTTTTATCACTTTTATTAGTAATTATTACTGCTTTATCTAGTGAGGATCCAAAATTTTTTATTAATGATTAGATAATTTTTTGTACAAAAAATTGTCCTTTGTATTTTTATTATTATTTTTTAAAGTTGTTGTTTTGATTTTTTAAAGTTTGTTTTTCAATTATTGTTGCTTTACTCACTCATTGTGTTGTATTATTATAGTTTTTTGTATAATAAAATTTATTTATGTTGTGTGCCTGCTAGGAGGCCCAGATCATGACTCAAGGTTTATTGACCATTGTCATAATTATGAATATATATCATAATTTAGATTTGAACCCTTGTTGAGCTGGCACATGGTACATGATACATATTTTACCTGAACAAAAGGAATTTTACCTAGATCAACAACATGATTTATAACAAAGTAGTGTTTTTAATATGAGTCTCTGAATAATAATTTAGAAAATACAAATGAAAACCAGACTGAATTATTATATTGTAACTTTTTCATCAGTTAATATAATTTTTAACCCATTTATGTTGTTGTGTAGGTTGACACATATGGCAACATTTTAGTGTGTGTCCATGGATTCAACTTCTTCCCAAGGTATGGCTTGTGTCACTGAGATATTTGTATGAGGTCGTCTAATCTGCGAGTTGAGAGTTGCGAGCTGCAAGTTGTGAGTTAAGAGAATATTTTTCAGGTTTTATTTTTGGTTTCAGCTTCTAACCCAATAACATTCAACACCTAAAAATCATAATTAACTAATCCTATCAAGAGTTCCAAGAAAATAAGTAGATTTGGAGGCAGTGAACGCACTACAAAATATGATGTTTGTACAAATTACAAACATGATTCAAAGTGTTACCAGTACACACACACACTCACACTGCATTGTTTCACATTTGCATCGATTAGGTTTAGCATGGAAACCTGAACAATGAAACACTGGTTTACGGGTCCAAAACCTACAGTATCTTCAGGTTACAAATAATACTTAAGGGCCGCTGACTGAAAAAATCAAATACTCCTGGATGAACGTCAAATTTCGGATTTTTTTCTAAATTAGTGCTCACAGGCCCTTGGGGCCTGGTAATTTCAATGAAAGGTCAGCCAACTTTGACTCAATTGCTTTATTCTATGGAGTTGACATTTCTCACAAAATTAAACAGTTCCTTTCACAACAAGAACATGTAAAAATTTTAAGATTAAAACCATCTGGTCATACATCATGGCGTACTTGCAGCATTAGTGCAACACTCGGAAATTAGCCAAACTTTACAGGCCAAAAAAGGCAACTGCGATGTCAAGCTTTGTCACAAACTTTACACTGCAAAAAAGCTCTATTATAGTTTTACAACATATTAAAAATTCAGCTTGGATGACATAGTTTGAATTTTTGAAATTTTTAAAAATTCTTGTTGTTAAAGTAACTGTTTGATTTTATGAGAAATATCAGCTCTATAGATTAAAGTAATTCTGTGTACATGAGGGTCAAAGTTGACTGACTTTTCGTTGAAATTACCAGGCACCGAAGGCCCGTGAGCGCTAATTTAGGTTTTAATAATTTTCTCGAAAACAAAGCGATGACTGCGGGCAATCAAATGCAGTATCCCTTTTCGAGTCTCTGCTGATTTGAAAATGCTGCTGTCGCCATACCATAAATGCGAAAATTGGAGAAAACAAAAATCCATGAAAATTACGCTCCAGTGCCAACAAACAAAAGTTTCAAGTTAAGGCTTGGTTCTTGGTTCTGAAACATAGTTTTGAGACGAAGCCTCTATTCAAAGTCTTTGCACACAAGCACGGTAGCCTTTTTTATTAAAATAACTCACAATGTGCAACTCGCAACTCTCAACTTGCAACTTGCAGAATAGCCAACCCCTATTTGTATGATAAATTATGAATAATGATCAGTGTGTATAAATATCACACAGGCTTTTAGAGTTTTGTCAATATGTCTGTTTTGTAAAATTAAAACTGACTTTGTGTGTTTTTACCCCACATTTGATTTTTTATTTGGTTAAAATCTTGTCTTAATTGTCAACAATTACATTACTACAGAGTTCTAGTTGATCTACGAAGTTGTCTTTTACATTTATGTTTCAGTTTTTAACACTGAAATGGTACTGTGCACAAAAGTTTAGCTCAGGCACTATTGGTATAATTATGTAATATGATAGGTCAATCCAAACTACTGGTGACTTATGTTTTGACAACCTAACTATTGAAGCCATGACCAGACATTGGAGTGATCATAAATTAATTTTGGGCCATTTATATGAGTTTACAGTTGAATTGTTGTGGATTAAAGTAACAGTTTATAGACTGATCAGATATATGAAACTGTAAAATGAAAGGCTTAAACATTCATGATTACTATACTTCTTGTGACAGTGCCAAGATACGAGAGCTGTACCCAAACAAGTTTGTCCAGGTTTGTATAATTTTGTATATATGTCTACAGTAGTGTGAACAGAAGAGTCTCAGATCCTGAGGTAAAAATTTGCAGTTCTGAATGTAAGACTCCCATTTTAAAAGTTCATGTTTTAAGTGGCAATTAAATGGTCAAAGCTTTAGACTTTTACTTTCAAAAAGGCTGCAGTTGCAACTAAGAATTTAGTTTGAACATATTGTTTTAATCAGATCAGATTTACAACAATTTTAAGGTATTAAATCAATTTTAAATTTGTACTAAAATTTTTTTAGTTTTATGTTATTGCTGTGATCATCTTCAAAAGGTCAGACTTAGACATGCTGTAATTAACCAAGAAAAAAACTGTTTAAGAAAATTTTTGTCAATATGTTGAACTGCTAATTTGTATCTTGAAATTATTCTCTGATTTGTTAAATTGTTTAGCTGTTTGCTTGCAAGTTCATAATTAATGGCTCACAGTTACTTTAATATATAGACTGAAAAATTATTTTTGGATTCCTAGGCTGATAATTCAAGATACTTTATTTTGAACACTTTGTTCAATCTACCTGGTAAGTTAGCTTCCATAATCAGATATAGTATCTTGTTATTTACTACAAGTTTGCCACAATTAAATGTGCTCATACTGCCACGGGCACCATACCTGTCAGGAAGTGCCAGGAACTATTACAAGTTATTTGTAATGCTAGCAAATTGTAGCTATACTTTAAATGTGAGTACAAAGAGAGACAGTGTGCCTGTGTGTGTAGAAAGAAAAATGCATTCTTTTCTTGTTTAAGTTTTATCTCATACTTCTACGAAAGATTAATGTCAGACTAGATCAAGCTAGCTCCTTTTAGGAACCTTGCCGTGTTTAAACAAAAGAATGTGAAAGGCATTACATTTTAATAGTGTGCATAAAATAAAAACAAGTGTTTCCAGCTCTGAGACTGATCCAGCCGTGTAATGTAATTTTAGTTATTAGTTTAATTATGAATTATAAATACATAATAATAAAATAATAAAAAGCAGTTCTGTTCTGTATGTTCCGACCCTCTATATCAAATCTGTCCACAGAGTTTAATAAAAATTTCTAGGATGACAAATAACAATATATCTGGGAAGGGTTTTTACAATCTGTTTCATCAACTTTGACTTCGCTTGAGGAGAGTTTATGCTTGTAACAATAACAACAATAGCTTAATGTTTCTGAACTAATAAATTTACATTTTTACTGCCCAGTCAGCAAATAGCTGATATAGCTATTCTAGACCAACTGTGCAGGGGACGATATTTATGTGAAAATACAAGTTACAAATGTTCTAGTTAACAAAAATATTCAAATACTATGAATAGGAAAATAAAAAGAAAAGAAAGAATGAAAGATCAAATTTGTTTCATGTTTTGTTTCCCAGATTTGGCTTGGGTGTTGAGAAAAGGCAATTTTATCATTACCATTTTATAATAACCAAAACCAAAGTTATAGCAGCTGAGCACTGAATTCCTGTCATCAACTTGCAGAGACATATTTACTGGCATGCCTTGTAGACTATTTTGACAATCATAAAGATTTCAAGAGGTAAGTTAAAGTAAAAGGAAAGGTTTTGACAACTAGTAAATAGGTGGCTACATTTTTGTAAGGCGGAACAGTATATTTTTTACCAGCTTACTATAATCGGAAACCTAACTTTATCTGTCAAGAATCTGAATGGATTCAGGAATTGAACACCACAGCTGGCACAAAATTACTATTATTACTTTTGGCAGTGATGGTTAACAATCTGGTGTTTTCCTGGCCCCTAGGGTCAACTCTGTTGATGATCTAATGACTTTGGAAGTTATACTGAGAAGCTATCCACCATCTGTTCTAGCCTTTATTGCTACATTTGATGTTCAATATTTTGCATTGAGAAGTCACATGACTTGTGTCTTAACCCATCTTAAAGTAAAGACATGTCAGATCACTAATTTAACTTCTCTAAGTACAGTGAATGTGATTAGTAGCCCATGGCCTTAGGAAACTCTGTCATTGGTCCTAGCTGTCCTGTCATTCAAACTATTGAAAGTTGTTATTTTGGAAAATTTTACATCAACTGCTCCCTGCAATTGATTACGTAATTATATGATATATACCTCCTGTTTTGCAGACTAGATAATGGTGTTGAAAGTAAAGATCAGATCTTAATAACATACAAGAGTATTCATCAAGATGTTAGGGCAGCAGTAGACTGGGTGCATATTAAGGTTTGCAGTACATTTTAAATTTCTAAGACAATAATGAATGATGCAGTACTGATTTTATGACCTAGCATGGGTAGCAGAACTGGGGGGGCAGCATATTTTGAAATGGGGTTTGAGGTGGTTTTAAAATGAACTATTACAATTTCCATTGCCCCCCCCCCCCCTCCCTCTCCCAATAATTTTTTGCTTCCTCTAACCATGTCTTTCAGAACTAATTTCCCAATTTCTTAGGCACGTGTAGCCTGTAGAAGGATTTCATATATTGTAAGTTTTAAAAAGAAAGTACACAGTTAAGTACTAACTCAATTTGAGACAAAGGCTCCTTTGTTATCTAGCTTGTAAATGTTTGGATTCAAGGAAAGGTTTGTTTGTAAACATTATGTCAGTACATCATGTAATCAATATATCATCATCTTAATAACAAGACAATCTATTTTATTTCCAGGGAACATTAAAACAGATCACTGTGGAGAACCTAGAGAAATATGTTATTAGAGATGTAAGCTAATTTCAGCATTTATGTATTGTGTTTTCTTCCATTTTTTGTTACAATCATAATTTGTTAATACTTACAAGTTTTCTTTTGTTGTTTTTTTCATCTGGACAGCCCAAGCTACCAAAGCTTCTTGAAAGGTAGGAAATTCCTTAATTTTTGTTGTTATTCAGTGGTTTTATTAGTTTTTGTTAATTTTCACAGTTATTAAGACTTTGAACTTTAATACATGAGCCTTGACTTTTTGTTTTGATTCTAAGTGTTGCTGCAAGTTGATGAAAAATCTAAAAGCATAAGTTTGCAATCGACTGCCTTTCTACTTCCACACAGCATATGGTGTGATTGAGGAGAAAATTTATTATTAGGTTTTACATTTTGTAGGTTTGTTATCATTTGATCTACTGAAAACTTGATACGATCAAAACTGAAATAGGTGTGTCATGTGTTTTAGATTGTTTCCTGATTTTACAGATCAACTTACCATAAATGTGGGGTGGGAGGGGGGGGCTTGTTTATTTTTTGACCTTCCACATAAAGGGACTTATTAGAGAGGGCAGCTTGTTTGAAGTTGTCAACAGATATGTGACATAAAGTCCAGTTTAATACCAGACACATTTAATCGTAACTAGTAACTCTGTGTTTCTCTGGGGTTGTAATATAATCGGCTTTTTACAAAAATTGAAACACTGAGATAAAACCGTTATTTTAAGTTTTAGCTCCATCAAATTTTGTTTGGAGGGGCGGGGCACTTAATTGAGAGCTTGGGGGCTTCTTTAAATTTTAAGCTCTAGAAAGGGGGGTTATCAGAGAGGGAGGCATTCTTTAAAGTTTGAAGCTTTAGACAGGGGGCTTATTAGAACGTTTATGGTAAATGTGGTCAAAGATTTCTCTCAGTCTTCTCAAATTTTGAGGTATTAATACTAAGCTAGTCAGCTTTTATATGAGCTGTGCTGGTTAGTGCTGTAGGTTGTATGTGCAGTTTAAATTGCTTATAGGAGATGCTTTTCAATTTACACAGCATGAAGCAAAGAGGAAAGAATACATTCATTCTCACCAACAGTGGCTACTCATACACAAATGTAAGCATGTTCATGTTTCAAACATTTCAAATGAAATTAATTCAAGCTATTTTTGAAAAGATCACAGTTCAACCTTAACTCTTTCTGTGTGTTTTCTTATGTTGCAGAAAATCATGGCATATTTGTTGGAGGAGCCTAGTAAAGAAGTATGCATTTTGTTAGCTTGTTTATTCTTTTTATTTTTGTTTTGAATTATGTTTGATGACAATTGGTAAGAGTTAAACAGAAAACTAATGCTAAATTTTGGCACTTGTCATAAGAATATATTGTGAAGGGTATACAGTCCAACCTCGCTTAAAGGACCTTTCCCTCCACTTAGCGGTCAAGAGTCCCCATTTTTTGAGTTAAATAAACTGCTGGGTTTGATACTCTGTTAAGCAGCAAATTCCAAACACCCAAGAATGGCAGCTTAGTTGAGGATGGACTGTACAAAAATAACATGCGCAGTCTAGTTTGTTGCTTGATCATCCCATTAGATCTAACTTGTATGGAATAATTCCATATGAGACCTTAAATGTGGAAGTAGTTTCCTTCAGCAGCATTTTGTAAAATAATCAAATTCGCTAGAAGCTAAAATTCGATTGAGGCCTAAAGCTACTGTTAAAAAGTTGTGAAATATTGTAAAAAGTAAAGAGGTCTTAAATTTTTTTTTTACAAACGTTTCCGAGCTTTCTGCTGGCTGATGCGATCGACCGTAACAAGCATAATTAGTTGAACAGCAAAGAAGGTAAAAACAAGAAGTGTGACGAGACAAAAGGATGAGAGAAAATGTTAACAAAAGTAATACTAGATAATTCAAAATAATTCAAAACAAAAGTTCGCTTAGTTCAGTGAATTCTGCACGTGAACTTATGGTGTGCTGGAGCTTTCGGATAAAAAAGGCTTAAATGTGGAACTTTGCAACAATTGATTGTGCATATCTTCAAAGTCTTTAAAATTGTTATAACTTCAGTTTGCACAATGCTATCCAAACTGTTGCAGTTTAATCTTCGTGTGAAGCAATCTCACCAAAAGTTTTCTCCCTAATGTTTCATCTTTGGTCAGTGCTGTAGACTGGAAACGAAAACTGTAACCTTTAAAATATGTATTTTGTCTTAAACACAGAACGGAAAACCTGACCGGCCATGGACGTCGTATTTCGACCATGTGGTAGTGGATGCAAGGAAGCCACTATTTTTTGGAGAAGGTGCAGTGTTGCTTTCTACTTCAATTACTTGAACAATCTGGCATTTTTTAAGTTACTCTGTTGCAACATTCTTGTCACTGACAAAGCCGATTCTATCTCATTGCCAAGTTGAACTGGTGTGGCGTTGAACTGTTTCTCTAGAATTAGTATCTGTCTGAATGGTAATGTCTTATAGTTATAGCCATAGCACAAAGGTAAAGTAACTATTCAGTCTAGCAGAAATGCGATGTTTAGCTTATGGTGGCTCAAAATACAAACTCCGTTTTTTTTGCACCAACAGGAACAGCACTCAGGCAAGTTGACACGGTGAGACTCGTCTCCGAACTACGTTTTAGTCTTGCGAGACGTTTCGTGGTAGTTCGTTCGGCTAATCAGTGATGAAGTGTTTTTAGCTCAAATTGTGCCTGGAATTTTATCATATCAAACTACCCACAGTCCTGATCGAGCTGATATACAAAGTTGTAAAGGATACTTTTATTTTTGCCTATACTGGAATACGATGATACATGTCCAGCATAAAAACTTTGCCCGTTCGTGTGGCTGCTTTCCCTGCGACGTTTCAAATATAATTTAACATTTATCAGTGATAAAATCTTTAAAGTTTCAAAGACAATCGGAAAAATTTCAAAATTTTGTTCTTAATCCGGAATATAGTGGGACAAGGTTCAAACGTCGAACGGCCCCTCAGTTTGCTTGAGTTCACAAAGCTTTGTTAGTTCACCACACTCTTTTGAACTGCTGGAATTTAGATCAGTGAGGGGTGTGTCAGTGATCACAGACACGAAGTAGGAATCAGTTTAAGAGAGAACAGGTGTGAGTTTGAGCTAACTTTCTGATTGTTAATATCAAATGTACAGGAGACTGGAACACTTAGGATCGGCAGATATGCTGGAGCGTTGAAGAAGGGCCAAGTTTATTCTGGAGGTAACTCAACGACATTCCTTGTAACGTTCTCTCTCTGGTGTTTAAGTGGCTCATCCGGGAAGCAACAATAAACCTGTTGCTCTTTAACCAATCATGTGCCTCGCTACAGTTCTAAATGTTATTTCATTGGCTCATCCAGAGAGCAACAGTAAAGTGTTTTTACTTATTAGCCAATCAAATGTCTATAATGCTCTCACTATAGCACTTCGTTGGCTCGTCCAATAAGCAGAAAAAAACATAGCCAATCAAAGTAAAGAAAAACAAGTCCTTTACGCATGTTACGTATATCCGCTGTGTTTTTTCGCGCGTTAGTTGAGAACGGCGCGTGATTGGTCGGGCTCAAACACATGGTTATCATGGCGTGTTTTCCAAAGATGAAAACTACTTCTTGTCTTCGTTGGTTTAGGTTGAATATTATCAAATACCTTATGTCTTGTGGCTCATAACCACTCATCGATAGAAGCGTTAATTCCCAACAAGTATAGTGAACACCACTACAACCCCTTCCTGTATTCAGTGTCGTTCGAGTTTTTATCAAAAAACTGATTTAATCATGTTTTCTTTCAGGTTGTTCTGAGGTTTTTTGTAAGCTTATCGGAGCATCAGGAAAAGTAAGTTCAACGATCATGCCACAGTTATTATTTGAATCATAATTGCCATGGCGTAGAGTCTGAAGATGTACATGCATTTCTTAAAGCAATCTTGAGCAATGCAAACGCAAAAGTCAGACCTGTAATTCTTGTTACGTGTTTTTAACAGAAATGTGAGAACTCGAAAGGATTTCGGACATTTTCCGATATTCATGTTTTTGTTTTTATGTAAATTGCAGTTCTTTTAAACGAAGAATTGGAGAGTCTTTTTTCGTGTTGTATGTTCAATTTTAGCCACTTATACAGTTTATCTATAAAAGTGTAATTTAAGAGGTTTTTATTCTATTTCGTTCACCGTAGGATGTGCTGTATATTGGAGACCATATATTTGGCGACATTCTCAAGTCCAAAAAGGAGCAAGGATGGAGGTAAGTTGTGGGTGAGGTAGCAAGGGTGGTGCTAGAAGATTATTTATGGAGTTGAGTGTACGTGCAACACTTAAGGGATGTAGCTTTAAAGATATACTGTGATCTCTCAGCTGTGTTATGGTGAGTTGTTGTCTCAAGTAAAGCATTTTCTGGTACAACTTGTGTAGTTGGCTTATAATTGCGCTCCGACGAGACTGGTCTTTCGTGTAGCGCTTGCCTGGACTGTGCTTAAAATACTTTAACTTTTAAGTGGGTTGTCTCTTCTTTTCGTTCTTTTTTGGTTCTTTCAACGTTGTCCTGTTGATAAGACTGCACTTTTACGCTTTGCAGAACATACCTTGTTATTCCTGAACTCACTCAAGAGCTGGAGGTGTGGCAGGCTAGACAAGGTAAATATGGCTGTTACAGGATGACAATCATTTCAGTTCAGTTCAGTTTGTTTTTGTCTGTGTTACGTATATATATATATATATGTTTACAAAAGGTAATTATTTTATAAATGTAACATAATACAGTAAGAAAAAACTACACTTAGATGCATACATTTATTTAAAAAGAGAAACACAAGGCGAGGAGATTCATAAAGAAACCATAGGACTTATTTTGGTTATGACCTCCTCAACATAGAAATGAAAAAAATGTTTTAGGGCGTACAGATGTATCTTAGTTTTAATATATTTATGTAAGTGTAAGCGAAACGAGCACACTGAAGCAAACAAACGCAGGGACAGTACACAAGGAAAGTGCAGGACAGCTTATCGAAAAAGCAAGAATCAATTTAATAAGAAAGTTTCGAATTTAGACTTAAAAAGAGATATGTTAGCAGCATTGCAAATTTCTGAATTCTGTGAATTAAAGATGCGTGGCCCTTGGATACGTATTGCAAATTTTCTGATATTTGTTTAGCAAGAAAATGAGTAAAAGGAGCTGGAGTTTCTTGTATTGTATTCATGAATGAATCTGGCTTCTAAGCAAAAACAAGTTGTTGAAAGCTATGGGCAGAAGTCCTTTCTTAAAAAGAAACAAGGCTTTCCCGCTTCAAATCGAAAGATATCACAGATTTTGAGAATTTTCATGTGCTTAAATAAAGGCTCGGTATGAACATCAAAAGCACTTCCAGAAATAATTCTAACGACTTTTTGTGAAGTAGTAAAATACGCTTAAGGTTATAGATGAATAGGTTGATATCCGAACTGAAACACAGTACACAAGATAAGGAGATACTAAACTATAGTATGATGTAAGAAGTGTTAAGGTAAAAACTTGCTTTAAAATAATGCCAATAGACTTTGATATTTTTCTAGCCTCATTTGCAATATCTGGTTTCCAAGAAAATATTTCATCCAAAATAATACCTAGAAACACTGTTTCCCTCCATAACTCGTTTAATGGTACAATGGTTAATTACTAGATTGATGTGAAGTGTTTGCCCTTTCTGCGTAGGCTTAAACATCATAAAGTTAGAGTTCTTGAGATTTATAGAAAGCTTGTTGGCGTTACACCAGTCTGATAGTTTTGGCAGTTAATCGTTTAGATTTTTTGAACGACGTCAACGTTTTTGTGTTTTAAAAAAAATATATTTGTATCATTAGCAAAACGAATAAAGTCTAAAACCTTTGACACATTATACATGTCGTTAATGTAAATTAAGAGCTGGTAGCACCAACACATTTGAATGAATGGGAGTGGGTGCAGTGGAATGAAATAGAAAAAAAATTAAAAGTTTTGACCTAGGATGATGCAAAGTCTGTTTTGTCAAAAGATATATATTTGTTCGTTTTTTGTATAGCGAACAAAAGGAATTACTGATATGCGGTGCTTTGTTTTATTTTTTCAGATGTGTTTTCCGATTTAAGGGAGCTGGACATAAGGCTAGCAGAAACGTACAAGTAAGTCTTCATGCAACTTGAAAAGGCCATTGACGTTTGAGAAGACATTCGCCCATAGAAGCTTTCCTTCCATTAATTTAAATTGCTACGGAATTATTTTTACCCAATGTAAAAATCTTCCTCTGAAAAAATAATGTAATATTTAATTTCAAATTAGGTCAGAATAATAACGAAGTTTTTATTAGTTTCTTAGTATGAAAAACGTCAACAGTCTCGCTAATATTTTTTTTTCTTTTTCAGGAATTTAGATTCCTCTGCTGCCGACGAGCCTGATGTTAGTCAGATACGAAAAGCCATTAAGGTAAGATTAAACTTTTTTACACTCTTTGTTTAAAGAAATTCGGCAGATCGAGACAACATTTTGTTCAATGACGTTTGCCATCACGCTCACTTGTTAAGAGACCGTACTCGACTTAATAGGCCTTGTATTTTGCTGTTTTGTTGTTTCTTTTGATATACTATGGTATTGTGTTGTTATATTTGCTGATGACCGTCTAATTTAGGAAGCCACCAGTAAAATGGAAATGTGTTACGGGAGAATGGGCAGCCTCTTTCGCAGTGGTAAGTAAAAACATAATAACATGACTTCCATTCGTGACAGAAACATCCACAAATGCTTCAGTGGCGCGCACTGTAAGTCTGGTCATCGCATGTTGGCTAAACACTTTTAATTGTAAACCCTGGACATTGACGTGAACTGGTGTAGTTTGTTAGGTACTCCCCTAAGGGCTTTTCAGTAACTATTCACAGTATTTAGGAAGGAAGAAAATGAAAAATTGAATCTAAATTACAAACTATTCGGTTAAGAAATAAAACATATATATAATATGTTTAAGCATGCTGAAATCACCGTGTATTGTTGATGTAATGTAGTTAAGAAACAAAAAAAATGGCAGAGAAAGCCATTGAACGAAGCGTGTTGCCATCACTGCAGCCGTATGTTACTGCTAGTTTCGTGAAGAACCCATGCATGAAAGGGTGCTTAGAGGAAAGGAGGAAATAAAGCCAGCATTTTCAGTCTGTATTCAAGTGAAAGGCCCCCCAAGATTGCGTTGCTGAAAAAAAGAAGTAGGTGACCAGATGTGTACCGAAAGAGTGGAAAAGAATATGATGTTAGTTCCCACCACATCGACACGTTCCGCCTGAGTTGATAATTATATCGTGCTCTTAATCCATCCATTCAGCATGTTTTCAATTCGCATCGTTCTCTTTATATTCTCAGTTTGGGTTCACACTCTAATGTGCTCTCAGCCCGTTCAGTTGGATAGGTGGCAAAGCAGAATCTTGAGTATTTGTAAAAGCTCGAGTCCATAAACCCCATAGTACGCAAATCGTACTCCGAAAATAATTATGATGAAACTCTAGTTTTATTTTCAGATTAAAGCAAGTTCAAGACCGTTTTTGTTCAAGTCACTTCATTTTTTACTGTTTTGATAATTTAAAAGGCCAGCCTTTTGAATATGCTATCAACTTAAGCTAGATAGAACGTTCAAGGTTTAAGTCAGCCATGCTATTCTAAACAACGATTCCAATAAAAAAACGCCACAAACCTGTAGTTGTCTTTATAGCTCTTTGCCCATCAAACTTTGTTTATGAACAAAAACAGCAATCGACACAGCCAGCATTTCCGCCGCTCACTATGGTTCTGGCCGGTGTTTTTGTTGTTCAACGTTGGCAAACAGTAATGATGGTGCTGATAATGATAATGATATTAATAGTGATATTAGTTTTTGTTGTTTTTTTATCGCGCATATTTCGTTGGAAGGTGCTCGCGCGCTCGTTACAAAGTTATACAAGGAGTCAAATGGGATCGAGAATCTTGGTAAAATTCGCTTCACACAAGTTCGGCAACGCGCGACTTGATTGGTTTAGAAATAGTAGCTGTGAGACAGTAAATAGTAGATAGTGACACCGAAACAAAATAAAAATTAGCAGACGGAAGTAGTCGCTTCGCGTCCGTTTCGGAACATGGTTTTGAAATTAAAAAAAACATCCAATAAGAACAGGGAACTTTTAAAAGAGTCTCAAAAAATTCTTTTTTTAAGCAATTCACGACATTTTGTAGTTGACAAGCTGTCAAAACCACGTTTGTTGTAACTAGGCTGCTTAGGCGTTTTATCGTCACGCACATTGGTTGAAGTAAAGAATCTTTTTCTTACAAATCTTTCTTCTTTTTTCAAAGGAAATCTCCATATATCAGTGCCTCGCTCGTATAATACTAAAACACTTATTCTATTTCAGTTTCGATGTGTAGCTTATGTAGAAACGGTTTGGTAGACCATACCGAGTGGACTACTGTAGTTTTTATCGCCGTTCGTTTCCATGTCTCCGAGGCAAACGTCACCGAAGAGAGACTGGAACTAGTTCCCATTAAAATGGCGGATGCCACGAGGGGAAACTCTAACTTGGAAAGAAATTGGTCAGTTTTCCTTTTTAACTGGGTTGTATTTTGACCCAGAACTTCATCAGTACACTAAGAAACTCCAAAAGTGCTTTTTGCAAGTATTTTTTTGAAAAAATCTGCAATGGCATTGTTTGGACGATCGATGAAACTGACCTTCGCCGGAGTCGGTGTAGCTAGAATGCTTCGCCCGATGGCGATCAGATGTCTTGCATTCAAATCAGAACTCGAGCCAACATTGAAGAAAATGAAGCTCAAGCGATTTCAAGTTTTTGAAAGGGACCCAAGCCTTTGTAGATATTTGGAACCACTACAGAATATCCACGAAGATCTGGATTTGGTTCATGTGCGTCAAAGACAACCAAACGTTTTGTATCTGAGAACCGAACTTGTGCTGCAACGGTTAAACTTTTTAAAACCTATCGGAATTACTAAGCGAGAAAAAAGGAAGTTAATCGAACGAAGTCCACCTGTTTTGCTCCTGGCAAATAGAGTTGCACGTTCTGAAAGTGTCAGCTATTTGAGGGGTATTGTTGGAGCTAAATTGGAGAGTGAAAGAGTTCATATTCTGCATCCTTGCTCTGCTATGCTGGTCGCAAGCTCAGCCAGATTACGACAACGCGTGAACTTGATAGAAGAAGAACTTGGAATGGCCCAGCAGACAGTTCTAAAACTTTTACTAAGAATGCCTTGTTTTCTGCTTTGTGGAGTTGAACAGATACCTGAGAACTTTCGTCTTATGCACAGGTTTATTTTGCCGGATGGTTTCAACCTTGATAAACACACTGCAGAGGTGTATCCCCCTGTATTTGGGGCAGCTAAGCAAGTTAATCCTCGGCTGTTCACTAAAGATGTAGATGAAGAGTTGGCCAAATCTTATTCCAATCTACATCTCGGTGAAGTACTTGATTATTCTTATCCAGAACACCATGGGCAAGGCAAACCAGAGGATCTCACAAAGTTCTTGATTTCTGCAGAACAGGATGAGTTAAGACCCCGCTACAACAAAGCAATGTGAAGTCTTAACTTCAAAACTTTGTGAACTGTGCCAGTATTTTTTGATTGAATATGATAATTGCTTGTTTTTGGGGTTCCTCAATTTCATCAGCATGAACTTCTTTAAATACCTGTTAACTAAGTAAATTTAGCTTGCCAGTCAGAAATTGAGGTGATGCATCAAGTTTTGTATCGAAAACTTTTTTGTGTTGCTGTGGGTAGAGTTAATTAGCCATTTTTAGTTATGAGTGTATAACAATAAACACAATAATGACTGAAAGAAAAAAAACAGTGATAAATTATAAACTAGTAAAATTATATCAGGGTTGTTGTTCAGCTATAACAAGTAATGGACTTATTTTAAACAATGGGGTGAAGAATTAAAGAAATATCTAAATTGTTACAAATGATACATTTCCTGGCTTATGGCAAACCAAAGGTAGCAATATTTAATCCTGTGATACACTATTTTAACACTGGAAAAATATTTAATAATATACCAATTAAACTTTTAATACTTTCAATATATTATTTAGGTCCCACGATAAATCATTTAAACCCAACATGGAAAACAAATTTATTCTCTTAATTCATTATTTAATCTTTAGATAAAAACTATTTGATACAGTTTGGCTTATAATTTTTTGTTTGATAGTGCAAAGAGAAAAACCTTTCTTGCAAAAATTATATTTAAACTTACCTGCACACTTTTTCATTTAATATTTCTGGGGCGAGCTTTGCCAAGGTTGTCTTGAAGTTCCCACACTTTTTGCAAGCTGCCTTGCTACTCGTACTCCTCTGTCACCTTTCAGTTAAAATGTTTCTCCATTTGTTGAAAAATGGAAAGCAATGTTACTTGTGTGGCGAAAATGTTAGAAGAGGCATCTAGTTTGCAAAATTCTGAGGCTAGAGGAAGCCAGCAGAGTCGAAGTAACCAGTTGCAAAGACAGCGTAATATTCCCTGAGAAAAACACTGCAGCGAGCCTAGTAGCATGCTGAGGCAAAGCTCTTCATCTGGTCTTAATAGATGGCTTAATTGAAATAAAAGATTGCAGTCTGCAAATCCCTACCAGGTACCAAGTGTATCCCATCACAGCTAGCAAAATTGAATACAAAGAAGCCGTTCAAATTCACTTTGTTGAAGTGCTTTGAAGAAGATAAAGAGCATTAGAAATTATGAAGATAAAGAGCATTAGAATTATGAAATTAGATTCTGTTGTGGCTGAAGGAATTTTGATGCTTGGTAAAGAAAATGACAAAAATTCCATCAGGTTAGCCGCCACACGATCTCTCTGTAAGAAACTCCCTCTGCTTGGAAAGGACAACTTTGAGTTTACGAAAGTAAGACATAAATAAATCAAACCCCTAGAACTGAGTAAAACTACACTGTAGTCAAGAAACTTGCCAGACATGGCCTACTTTGCCTTAAAGTAAAGCAAGGTAATGAATTTGTCTACGTGGAGGATGAAAGACAAGAGCAGAAAGAGAAAAAGTATATTGTGACTACAGATGAAGCTGAGATAATAATGACAAAGAAGATGAAAAAGATGTCGAGTTCAGCAAGCCAATCTTTGGAGAGAATAGGGAATCTGAAATGTCCCATTACTTCCCAGCAGAGCAAGAAAAAGAGCAAGCAACAGTGCATTAATAATAATAATTAAAAAGATATTTAAAAAATAAATAAACAAATGCTAAAACCTATTGCTTCTGTTAATACTGCGGAAGTTGTCAATCAAACAACAGTGCAATAGCACACCATTGTTGTCACCCAAGGCAGCCATCTTAAAGTTTTTTCAGACCACCCACATTTAGCTCGACCAATCTTGGCCGAGCTCACCCCAGGTATATTAAATGAAAATTCGTGCAAGTTTAAATATAATTTCTGCAAGTCAAGCACAAAAGATATTTGGACTAAAATTTCTCTTTTTGCACTATCAACTAAAAAATTATAAGCCAAACTGGTTCAAGTAGTTTTTATCTAAAGGTTAAAACTAATAATGTAATTGAGAGGTTAAATTTTTTTTCCATGGGTTGAAACGATTTATCATGGGACCTAAATAATATATTGAAAGGATTAAAGTTTAATTGGTATATTAGATATTTTTTCCAGTGTTAAGATAGTCTATCAGGGGGTTAAATAATGCCACCTTCGGCTTGCCATACTGGCTGTTACTAAAATTATAGAAGTGTAACAAGGGTTCTATTGAAAATAGCAGAGTATTTTAAGACAGCTTAGCTAATCCCATGAATTTAACAAGTGTGACATTTTGTTTTCTGTTATTATGCTTTGAATTCATCTTGTTTTTAACTATTAGCATTTTCAAGAATATTCAA
The DNA here is from genome assembly GCA_026413305.1 of Hydrozoanthus tunicans. Taxonomy (NCBI): domain Eukaryota; kingdom Metazoa; phylum Cnidaria; class Anthozoa; order Zoantharia; family Hydrozoanthidae; genus Hydrozoanthus; species Hydrozoanthus tunicans. Next base: position 3,628 of record JAOBAT010133074.1, on the reverse strand, counting down.
ACTTTATGTAAACTCTGTGTTGCTGTTGAACAGCATAAAAATTATAATTGGACAGGTTTGTTTGCATACTACAATTCCCATAAGGATATAAATGGCTTCCCTATAGCAATATGTTCTTTGTTTACCCATGTCCAACACATGCACCCATCTCTAGACTTAGGAAAAGTATATACTATTATAAGTATGCTGAACAGAAAACAATTTTTAAAGTTGTTTCACCATTACAACAGAAATCCCTTTTTTAATGTTTAGCCTGCATATTTTTTTCACATTGAAGACATGGCCTTAATGACAAATATGGTGTCACCTTGATTGTGTCAATTTATCATTGTAGGTTCTCGGCAAACTTTTTTTGCCAGCCAGGCAATGCGATATGCTGATCTTTATGCGTCGTCCTGTGTGAACCTGCTGCACTATCCGTTCAGTTACCTGTTCAGAGCGCCACCCCAGCTGGTGAGTGAGAAAGGGAGGGTCCTGATCCAGTAGGCTACTGTTTAATAGTCAACACCTTGGGTCTTGTTTTACTAACCTTAGGATTTTTGATGAATTAATGTGGCAGCAATTTTGTGTTTGCATCTGTCCAATCACACAGACACTTAATAACTAAAGGTAGTTCATTTGCCAAGACTCTACTGGCAAACTTCACATATTGTGTAAGCTGTCACTTGGGATAAAGAAAAATGTTTATATAATTGGGAAACCCAGTGAACATGCTAACAAAATAATGGTAAACAATTTGTTTTATACTTAATCTTGCTGATTATTCTTGGTTGTTGTTTTGAATTGTATAACAGTAAAGATAATAATGACATTGAGACTCCAAGAAATAACAGTGATAATAAACTTGTAAAAAGGGTACATACCCCACCAGGGATGGCAACAAACTTATCACATTCAAAATAGAGACTAAAATTGGTAGTTACTTAAAACTTAGTCCCACTTTGTTTCTGTATAAAATCAATCCCTCTTGTGTCTGTCAGTTTGTTTAATATGTATTTATCCTTTCTTTTAATAAAGATGCCTCATGAGTCCACAGTTGAGCACACTGGCGAGGTATTTGAGCCTACACCATGTGCTGGCTTGGGCCCTCGTGGTTTTTCAGTGGCAGAAGATTGCTCCCTCGCCCACCCAAGCTCATCCGCTTCACTGTCAAGTAATAACAGCAGTGTGTTTGGAAAATCCTCATCAGGGACTCAGATTGACTGCTCACAAGATACAGATGATGATGATTTGAAAAAGCCAACCTCGCCTGATGGGGTTGACGAAGGGGTAATGTTTGTTGTTGGAGGTGTTAGTGCCACTGGCTAACTGTCTTGCAGGCTTAGCTGTTCTCCATCAGAGGGAGAAACCTGCAAAGAGCCAAAAACACATGCATACATTCAAGCAAAAAGCAAGCTGACTATTTGGGGCTTTTTTACTGGTATATAAATGAGTCAACTGACACAACTACACTAGTTTGCAATGTTCTAATTGGTTGTGCCTGACACATCCTTTGCAGTTCTGCTTACTGTGGACATTCTTCAAAGTAAGCTCTTAATGGTCCTCGGAAACAACATAAAAGTGAGTCTTGAACACGATTTCGCTCGCCCATTCATGTTTCTAAATAAAAACACAAACCTAATCAGTTCTTAGTGTATTCAGTTGAGCCCAGTTAATGGGGCTTCCTGGATATAGAACTTTGCTTTAGAAGATTTGCAGTTTTATTATTACTAATATCACAAATTTTCAAACCAAAAAAGAATTGAAATAGTTGAGAGTTGTCATCCGAAAAAAGAAATTTGTTACTTTTTTCTTTGGAAGTAGTTTTTGTTTCCCTTTGTAGAAAATGGTTTGCTTTTGAGATGCTATAGCTTTGGGATTTGAGGTAAACTGCATTAATATGTTAGCATTATTCAATTCATAAATTGCCACAAGAAAAGAGGCTGTAGAACATTTTCAAATTTTAATTAATGGACACACATACATACATATACATAAGTATGTGGGTGTGTGTATGGTTTGTTGTATGCAATAAGGAAATCACAAATATAATCATGTTCTTGTTAATTAGCTTTTGGCCTAGAGCGTGAAATGTCTGAAATAATTTAAGGGGCAACTAAAGGCAATAGCTTTAGAAGGGGTAATATTTTTGTGTTTCGGATTTTATTTTTAGTATGCTATCTATAAAGATTACTGTACGGTAATTTCTTTTTGCATTTTTGGGAAATCGTTTTGGATAACAAAATGTGATATTGTTTCTGTTCGTCGTTTCTCCAGCTTTTTGATTGGTTATCAAGGGATCTGGGCTCAAGATATTTGGGGTATTCACAAAAAAGAAGTATAATGTTTTACGTCATAATATTTGCCAAAATTGATAGAATAGGAATAAAAGGCTAAAAGGTGGATCTTAACATTTCAATATTTTTCCCAAAGTTTTAGCCGTTTATCTACAATTTTTAGATGTATTATATTTTTAACTGTACTTTTAGAAAATAAAAGTTGCTACATTATGAAACAAGTTCGCGTTCAATAACTGTGTTTGTTCTTCCAGGGGGTTTAAATTGCTGTCAATCAGACTTGAGAAAATTTAGCAGTCCGTTAACTAGTACAGAGGTTGAAGGGTGTCAATAAGATTCCGGTTGGAGGGGGGGGGGGAGGAGATGTTTGACATTTGCCATTTTACCCTTTTATTCCAATTCCTCACTTTACTTCTTAAGTTAATAGGTTTTATTTTTGAAAAGTCGCCCCGGTCTACAAAAAACACCATGCTTGTCAAAGAGTAAATTAAAATATACAATAAATAATTAATAGATTGCTAATGTACTGTAATATGCACCGTAGTATAACTAAGATTGATAGTTAGTGGTGAAAATTATTTACTCTTAAACTGACCCGGTAGTTCACAGAAGTATTAAATCTAAAAAACGCCCGTTTTGGGAAAATTTTGTTGATAAACCAGGGTATTTTTTTGAGTGCCTCGCATAGTTCATTGCATGGCAACTGTTCTCAGTTGTCATTATATTGGGTGGTTATTTTTTCCTTCATTATTTTTTAACCTCGTTCGAATTCCATAATTTCTCACATTTTGTTTGTGTAACGTAAACTGTGGTATTATCATTTGGTTTTAACTCATTTTTCTTCACCAGTGACACGTTTTCAAACTGTGCTCTCAGACAAACGTATTAAAAACGTGTTACACCGGTTCTCGTTTACAGAGTGAGTGGCGCCGGCTGCCAATCATAAATATACTAGGGCCGGTTCTGTTTCAGCTATTCGGTATTAAGAACAACATTTTGAAGTTTCTTCCAGATTGTCACGGCGATCAATTTGAAATTCAAATTGAAAATTGAAAACAGTTTTATTACTGACAATTGTTTTATACGCATATTCGTAGGAAAAGCAGCGATACGAATCGGACAAAGTTTAAATACTCCATATGTTTCTAACCCGGAATAGGCCCAAACGAACGCACTCTACAATTTAAGCCCACCGCATACTTGTGCGATAGCATGTAATTTTCGTCGCATGCAATCAAGACTGTTGTCGCACATTCAGCGCACACGTTTGTGAGTAGATGCAATAACCTCCAACAAGGTGCACTCACTTTTAAGGAAATCAAACATGTTTGATCCATGCGATCAATATTGCA
>JAOBAT010133041.1:0-12239 GCA_026413305.1 Hydrozoanthus tunicans | reverse complement strand
AATTTGTTTGGGACCCCTTATTCAAAAATGAAGGAGTCCCTGGGACTCCTCTTGAAAACTTCTACTGAAAACCCTGTCTATATATATTTTGCAAATGATTTTGAGTAAGAATGTGGAAAGTTATAAAATCTGATACACAAATTATGTTTGACTAGAAATTTATATTCTAAACTTTTTTTTATATAACTTTCAGTTTTCAGTAACAAAGTTTTTTAATACAACTTTCAGTTTTCAGTAACAAACTTTTTACACAACTTTCAGTTTTCAGTAACAAACTTTTTTTATACAACTTTAAGTTTTTAGTAACAAGAAAGGCAAGCATTAACTTCTGTACTGTTTGTTATAGCTTGATTTCTTGCATACTACAGCGCTAGAGCTATATTTTTATTTTAATTTTATATGCTAAACTAAAATAATACTGTTATGCCGTAATTGTCATGTTCAGAATGTATGCTCAGCAAATCACAGCATTGAAACTAATAACTTGCATTGGATTCATTTCATGAGTTTAGTCACTGGACCTAAAGCTTGCAGAGTTTTTAGTTTTTGCTAAAATATAAAGCTAAAGAAATGAGAGATGATTGTAAAAGGAAAATAATAATCTTGGTTGAAACAAGTTCAAATCTGAGATGTGTTTGATTGTATTTATATAAGTATCTCAGGTGTGAACAGATGCAATTAGTATTGTTGTCTTCTTGAAAAGTAATTAATACAAATTTTCATGTCATTTGGGCTAATCAGTAACTAAAAATACTTAAAGATATAGCATTCACTTTTTAAAGAAAATTAAGATGAAATGTACCTTAAAAGTGAACTTACTTTGAGCAAGAATGTGGAGAGTTATAAAATCTGATACACAAAATTAATTGTATTTGACTAGAAATTTATGTTCTAAACTTTTTTTATACAACTTTCAGTTTTCAGTAACAAACTTTTTTTATACAACTTTCAGTTTTCAGTAACAAACTTTTTTTTACAACTTTCAGTTTTCAGTAACAAACTTTTTTTTATACAACTTTCAGTTTTCAGTAACAAACTTTTTTATACAACTTTCTGTTTTCAGTAACAAACTTTTTTTTATACAACTTTCAGTTTTCAGTAATAAAAGAAAGGCAAACGTTAACTTCTGTACTGTTTGTTATAGCTTGATTTCTTGCATACTACAGCGCAAGAGCTATATTTTTATTTTAATTTTATATGCTAAACTAAAATAATACTGTTATGCCGTAATTGTCATGTTCAGAATGTATGCTCAGCAAATCACAGCATTGAAACTAATAACTTGCATTGGATTCATTTCATGAGGTTAGTCACTGGACCTAAAGCTTGCAGAGTTTTTAGTTTTTGCTAAATATATAAAGCTAAAGAAATTAGAGAAGATTGTGAAAGGAAAATAATAATCTTGGTTGAAACAAGTTCAAATCTGAGATGTGCTTGATTGTATTTATATAAGTATCTCAGGTGCGAACAGATGCAATTAGTATTGCTGTCTTCTTGAAAAGTAATTAATACAAATTTTCATGTCATTTGGGCTAATCAGTAACTAAGGATACTTAAAGATATAGCATTCACTTTTTAAAGAAAAACCAAAAAGTGAACTTACTTTGAGCAAGAATGTGGAAAGTTATAAAATCTGATACACAAAATTAATTGTATTTGACTAGAAATGTATATTCTAAACTTTTTTTTTACAACTTTCAGTTTTCAGTAACAAACTTTTTTTTTACAACTTTCAGTTTTCAGTAACAAACTTTTTTTATACGACTTTCAGTTTTCAGTAACAAACTTTTTTTATACAACTTTCAGTTTTCAGTAACAAACTTTTTTTTTACAACTTTCAGTTTTCAGTAACAAACTTTTTTTTATACAACTTTCAGTTTTCAGTAATATAAGAAAGGCAAACGTTAACTTCTGTACTGTTTGTTATAGCTTGATTTCTTGCATACTACAGCGCTAGAGCTATATTTTAATTTTAATATTATATGCTAAACTAAAATAATACTGTTATGCCGTAATTGTCATGTTCAGAACTTATGCTCAGCAAATCACAGCATTGAAACTAATAACTTGCTTTGGATTCATTCCATGAGTTTAGTCACTGGACCTAAAGCTTGCAGAGTTTTTAGTTTTTGCTAAATATATAAAGCTAAAGAAATGAGAGATGATTGTGAAAGGAAAATAATAATCTTGGTTGAAACAAGTTCAAATCTGAGATGCACTTGATTGTATGCAATTAGTATTGCTGTCTTCTTGAAAAGTAATTAATACAAATTTTCATGTCATTTGGGCTAATCAGTAACCAAGAATACTTAAAGATATAGCATTCACTTTTTAAAGAAAATTAAGATGAAATACCCTAAAAGTGAACTTACATCCTTATTTGTAACAATTAAGTCAACTCTGTCTCTGGAAAAAAAAATTTTGATATAAATTTCTTTAGTCGACTGTGCCACATAGTTAGAGTCAGTTAAAAATGTTTTTTGTTTGCTTATAAAACTATTTTGGTGGTTATGGATGGCTCAGAACAATTTTAAAATAATATGTCTTGCCTTGTTTTTATTGGGTGAAACAAAATGATGCTGTGTCAACATATTAATTTTTTTGAAATGGAAATGCATAATAGTACTTGGAGTATGGAAAACATCATTATGGCAGCTTAGCATATTTCTATTGAGTTAAACTTTATCTCTACATATACTTTTGCAAATGATTTTGAGCAAGAATGCGGAAAATTATAAAATCTGATACTTAAATTATATACAAGACTAGAAATTTTTATTCTAAACTTTTTTTATTCCACTTTCAGTTTTCAGAAACAAATTTTTTTTTATACAACTTTCAGTTTTCAGTAACAAGAAAGGCAAGCGTTAACTTCTGTACTGTTTGTTGTAGCTTGATTTCTTGCATACTACAGCGCTAGAGCTATATTTTAATTTTAATATTATATGCTAAACTAAAATAATACTGTTATGCCGTAATTGTCATGTTCAGAACTTATGCTCAGCAAATCACAGCATTGAAACTAATAACTTGCATTGGATTCATTCCATGAGTTTAGTCACTGGACCTAAAGCTTGCAGAGTTTTTAGTTTTTGCTAAATATATAAAGCTTAAGAAATTAGAGGTGATTGTGAAAGGAAAATAATAATCTTGGTTGAAACAAGTTCAAATCTGAGATGTGCTTGATTGTATTTATATAAGTATCTCATGTGCGAACAGATGCAATTAGTATTGTTGCCTTCTTGAAATGTAATTTTAAAATACAAATTTTCATGTCATTTGGGCTAATCAGTAACTAAGAATACTTAAAGATATAGCATTCACTTTTTAAAGAAAATTAATTGTGTATGGTATTATTGAAGTTTTCAAGATTTTGATTTATTATTCCTCTGAGTGAATTTGAAAAGAAGTTGTGAAAAGTTTTTTTGGCTCAAATCCATCACTCTTGCATTGAACTAATATTGAGTTTGTTTTAGTTGCAGTGAATTTGCCACTAATAACTTACAATTAAAATTAATGTTTCTGCAACAAAGAGACAAGGGTTTTCTTTTTCACCTTAATTGTTTACTAATCTTGTTTCCTGACCTATATATTATTAATTTTATTGTACTTATTTGTGTCTGTTCTGGTTTATAGGCTCTTGGATGCATGTTCCTGGTGCATAAAAAAATTCAAAATGTGCTTCTATGGGATTTTCATGGTATCTTACCCATCTTTTCTATTTAATTTTTGATTTATAATTATTTGCATGTACACAGTAACTGTAATTGAACATTGTTATTTTTTCAAATCAAGCTTTGTGGAGAGAAATTTAGGCAGTTATGTTTTTCAAATTTTAATAAAACTTTGTTTTGTCTTCATTCTCCTTATTAAAGAAATTCTAAAGTTTGAATTAATTTTGTGATAACACTCAAAATTAGAATTTACTGAAACATTAAAGTTACTGCAGTAGCATCATAACTTAATTTTTAAGTTGAAGATGAAATGAGATGTTGATAAGTTTACTGTACATAGTCAAAATGTTTCAGAGCTGAATGGAGCTGTAATAACTTAAAAGTATAAATATTAGTAAGAACTAGGTCATGATTATTCCTTTATCAAAGGGTTTAAAAACAAGTATAACTCAAATAATTATGATGAAGTTGTCTGCAGTGTAAACATACGAAGGGTAGTGAATGGTTAATCTGAGACAGTCCAAGTTGCTGAGGTGGCCTTTGTAAAACCTGATCAGCCCATTAGGACTTTTGAAAGCCTTGAATAATCTTATGTACATAATTGTAGTCTTTTCTTTTCCACTCTTCCTTGCTCTTGTCTTGCTTGTCTACTGTGGTCGTCTGTTTGTCTTGTTGTCATGATGTTTTGGCATCTTGCCCTCTTCCAGATGCTGAAATGTTGTGACAATAAGACAAACAGAAGACCACAGAAAGACAAGCTAGACAAGAACAAGGAAGAGTGGAAAAGAAAAGACTTCAACTATGTACATAAAGACCTCCACCTTTGCCTAACTCAAAACATTTTCAAGACATGAATAATTAAGAACGAGATGTTGTGACATGAAAAATCTAAGGTTGAGACTTAAAACACCAATGGATGATACAGATTTCAAGCAAGATAATTATAGCAAAGGTTTTGAGCTCCAAAAAATGTCTATAACCCAAAGTCTGAAAGCCCCTCTCTATGCTAGTACAAAGACTCTAACACTTGTATCAGTCCAAAGACAGAGAGTCTGCATCCCAGAGGCCCAACTCAACTATTTTCTTATGGAGGGAGGGGGGGAGTGCAAGTGAGGTTTAATTTTTATACCCAAAAAAAAACCCCTGTCTTAAAACCTAACCATGCAAAAAAATCCCTAGTTTTTTAGCATTTCAAAAAAATTACTAAATCATTTAATTCAAAAATTCTGACCAAATCTGGCAACTCAAAATAATCTCTACTTTATTCACAGACCCAAAAAATTCCTTCAAGCCAAAATTTTTGACCCAAAAAATTTTGTGGGCCCCCGTCATAAAACTAGTTAAGTTGGGCCCCTGGGGTCTGCATGCTATACAATCCTTGATTTTCATCAGTGTTGAGTGAATCCACAAGAGGTACAGTATAATTATACAAAGTACCTGAAGATGCATGTACCTTCATTGGCTGCTCAAAATAAATTCAATTTGACTTTTGTTTTCTTTTTTTTACAGAAAATGTGTATAAAAAGCTACCACAACAACAGGTACGGTCTTCAAGGTTTCATATTGCACACCATTTGGAATAATTCAAAATTTTACCTGTCACATTTTGGCGTACTTTCATTGTATGATTTCATGCCATATGCTTCCTAATAAATATTTACATATAAGTGTTCTTTGATTTTGTGTAAAATGGCATGTCCTAAGACAGACAAGTAGGGTTTATTGTTGGTAGTATTTCAGGAAGTTAATTGGTTAAAGATGGACACAAAATAATGATGATATATGGTCTTCTATAATGGCAACTAACATTGTTTTTCTCCAGATTAAAGTTGGCGCACTTTCTGATGTGACTGTCATTCAGAAAGTAAAATTTCCTCAAGAATTTTTCCCACAGGTTTGTACTACCGTACCTTGAATATCATCCATAGCTTGTTTTTGTGGATAAAGAGCACAAACTACAATATACTGTAATACCAGACGAGTGAAGTTTCTTTAAGAGTCCAAAAATAATATCTTTTTAAAATTTATATTTAATTTTTACTGTTGAAAATGTCAAAAATTTCTTCTCAGTAGAAAAAGTAAGTGACAGTGTATATACATTTTATTGTTAGTAATGGCCAAACTGTGTCGCTGGTTAAATATTTTTTATATCAACCAAAAAATAATGTTGAAATTCCAGGGTTCCTACTGTAGAGAAGTAAGACACAGTATGTTTATTGACAGTAATGATGAAACTGTTGCACTGATTGCAGTGAAAATGTGATGCAGATGATGGAAGTGAATTAGCATACTAAGATTAGTCAACCATTTTGTTTCATGATTCTGCTCAAAGGACTATGACACCTACTGTGAGACAAACAGCTAAATACTCTATTATGTTTTCTATATAAACACTCCCTACCCAACAATCTCAACTCACCTGAGCCCTCCCCTACCCACAACCCTATAGTATATAAATGCCCCCTATTCTCAACTTTATACTGTCCTTACACTGCACTTCCACACAATTTTTCTCTTAATTATTTTTTGTGGTTTTAAACTTTAGTTAGTACTTGCCAAGGTTTAAACTAACAATTTTTGGATGAGTTTGGATCTGTAGCCCTACTTCATCTTCACTAAACCTTACATGCTTACATTGCAAATATTTCTAAGTATAACGCACAAGTTATTGGGCTCAGACAGAAACAAAAAGTTAAACTGGTTTGAAAATTTAACTTCAGCTGGTTGATTTTTTAAAAAAATACAAACTGGTTAAAAAAGTAGATACACTAAAATTAATTGAAAGCAAAATAAATTGGATTGAAAAAAATGAACCAAAAACAAAGTTATTGTGTAGTACACCTCTATGACCAGTGTCTTTGGCAGATTACCAATTTTGTTCCTTTAAATTTTTGTTTTGTACTCATGAACTTCAATCATGGCTTGAGTTTCTATCTCAGTGTTTCTGCAATTTGTTTATATGACTAGCTTGTGGTTTTAATTTTATGGTTTTTCTTCACAGTTTAAGTGGTCTCGCAAAGGGTACCTGAGGACTCGCTGGAAAATAAACAACAGGTACTGTCAAAAACTAATTTATTATAAAATTTTATTTTAGTTTATTTATTTTGTTTCTGATTGACTGAGCATGGAGCTAGTGCAGTATGTGCACAGTAACCAGTTACAGCTGACAGACTATGTTATAAGCCATGCTCTACTGGCAACTTGATTTAATATGATAGTTTCTTTTTGCAGTGTGTTGGACTTAGTGAACATTCACCTGTTCCATGATGCCTGTAATATTGAAGCTATACAGAAAGTAAGTTGCAGTGGCACTCAGAATCGTGATAATGTACATTAGTTGTTGCTTGCAATATGTGCTTGCAATCTGCTCACAGAATGATTACACCCTGCTCTCATTTTGCTTGTAATTTGACTATGACTTGGTTTTGAATTGTTGTATATGAGATCATATTTTGAGCTTAGTAAGTACAGAATTCACTTGTTACAGTACATACAAGCTAGCGTAATGCTTGTTACAGTACTGAACATGATGCCTGTATATTTGAAGCCGCTCTATTATACAGAAAGTAAGTTGATTAAATGAGTGCTCAGAGTAAAGCATTGACTTGTTCTATGACGTCTCTATGATAGTGTTCTATACACTTGGAGGCATTCTTATGACCTTAAGATTCCAAATTTTTTCAGTCTCCTCAAAAACCCTAACAAATTTCAACCCAGTTTGGGCTCAAGGTGATCAGCATTTGTGTAGACTACACATCAGAAGATGCCGGATTGATTCTGTCTGTTTGTATCTGTTTGTAAGCTTGTATTGTTCACACTGTGTCTTTTTTAACCATGGTTTGGCCTGTAATGGTAAAATGCCGACACAAAATGATTATGGTGTATGTTATCAGCTCTAAAATAAGGGAGCATGTATAATTAGATAATGATAAAACTGGAATGTAGCTTAATTTGTCTCTAGTTGTAAAACTAAACTACAAGAGCTAGTGGCAAATATACAAGCATTCTACAGTGTTTCATACATTTTAAATGTTATGTTTTTGTGTGGCTTAATATGAATTGTATTATATAGTCTTATAAGATTTTTTTCTGGAAAACCAGCAACCCCCAGTTTGGAACAATGTTGCTGTCCATACTTTGAAATTTTGTGAAAAATTATGTGGCTTATGGTATACGAAAGCATAAGTCCTTCAATAAACACTTGAGAGCTCATGCACAGCCCTTCTGTAAAGCTTTTCTGGTGATGGTTATCTCTTTTCCAAATCCAGACTCCGTCTGTTTATGTGAACAATAGACGTAGAGCACTCGAGTATACCCTTAGAAGATTGAAAGAAGACAGCCTTCCAAATGTCCCACATGTCTTCTTTGGAGACTTCAACTTTAGACTTGACACCAAGAGTGTGGTAGAGGTATAGTACAAAACTAAACAGCTTTTTCTTCCTCAAAATGATAATGTCCAGCTAGAATTTAGCATTAGAAATAATAAACTACTATAATAATTATTAATTTCAACAGGACAAAAGCTTTCATGGCCAGTCACATAGACTGGTCACAAACATTCTTTTAACCAAATTCAAAACATGAACTAAATGAATCTGTCTTTCACGCTCCATTCCTTAGTAACATCTGATTGTTTGGTGAAAGTGACGTAATTCTATACTGTCCTCATATTGCACTTAAGCATCACAGGAATTCTGTTTCAAGAAAGTGTTTGTTTTTTTCCATGCAGTTCAAATGAAAATTTTTCTAGATGATCTAGATATGTTGACAGAAACAGGTCCTAAGCATGCACTTTTTAAAAACTTTCTGAACTTGAACATTTTTTTGAGGGGGGTGTCTTGCTTTTTTATACTGTGCATTTTCTCAATATTTTTTGACATTTCAGAGCAAAAACCTCTATGTTGACAAACCACCTCCCAGAAGTTAACATGGCAGCAGAAGCAAAACATAATTATTGGGGAGCAGAGCGAAAATTGTAATAGTTTGTTATGAAATCTGAAAATTCTATTCAAAAATTGCTGTTGTTAGTCAGAAATATATTGGGGGCTTATCATGCAGTACTCTCATTTTTTTCAAAGGCCCATTTTTGTTTTTTGTTATTAAGTGAATGAATATTTTTTTTCTTTTTTGTAATTTTTTTTTTCAAATTTTTAATGAGTTACTGTACAATGTTTTTTTAGATACTTCTCTTAATTTTTATATGATATACTGTAGATGGGGGAGATAGCATCAAAAGAAACCTGTTAATGTCTTATTTGACTGTATTATCTGAAAGACTTGATTTTGTGGCTTTTAGTAAGAAGTAGCTGGCATTGATTCTGTTCGTACTCTCTTAATGACAGGCTCTTTGTGCTGGAATGTCAACACAGCATGTAAGAAAGGATGGTGAATTGAACCCTTCCAAGATCATCTTTAGAGACAAGAAACAAGATAACAAGGTCAGTTTCGAGTGGGTTGTGAAACCAGAAAAGTGCATAATGGATTTGGAAAATAATATAATCTAACTTTGATTTGAAAGATTAAAAGGTGATTTGCAAAAGTAAGATATCCCTAAGAGGTTGTGCATTTTTCTTATCATAATTTTTTTCATGAGCATTCAAAATGTGCATTTTTTCCAAACCCCCTCCTTCCCCCCAAGAGTGTTCACAATGGAATTATACTTTTCCTGTATATTTTCAGATGGCTATAAGTGACAAAGATGTGAATAGATACAGACATTTTTAAAAGAAAAAGTAAAAAATTGCTTTTTCAGTCACACATCTTCATATTCACTTTAATTACATTCAGACTTTTTTATTCTTTTCATCATTTTTTGTTGTCTTCTTTTTCTGTTTGCAATATGTTTGTTTTCTCAAACTTCATTTCATCCCTTCCACATGTGCAATAAATGCAGCTGTTTCATTTTTTTTCTTTCTCATACTATGTACAATATGTATTTGAATTAGTATATAATAATTATTGCCCACCCAAAAAAGAAAAGAGTTAGTTTGTGCTCTGCCTCAAATAATAGTGCCCATCCCCTGCCCCCCAAAAAACTAAATTAATGCAAAGAAAAAACAAGAAATTTGACACTCATAGTGAAGTGTACAAGAGATGCGTTAATGATTTTATTTCCTCAGTGGATTACAATAGATAACATGCAAATTATCACAGTCTGACAGCCAATTGGAATGCTGAGATCCTCTTTAATCTTTTACATTATGTGCAATTTCCATGAGAGTGAAAATGGTTTTTCTGAGCAAAGTGTTAAAATCTTTAAGTCTTTTTCATTGTTATGTTGCTAATTGTTGGAAATCTTGATTAGTTTTAATTAGCGCTCAGCAACCTCAAGTAAGCACCCACCCAAAAAGACAAAAAAAATTAATTAGCACCCATTGCCAAGGTGTGGCTAATTCAAATAAACATGGTATTTGCCTCTGATATAATGATTTAGTGTATGATAGTGATGACTCAGTGCCAACAGGATATAAAACTTCATATTGTTTCAGTCAGCCTTGGAATTTTATGTTAAATAAGTTAAATCACAAATTTTAGTTTTTGCTGGTATTCCAAATTTATCTCCTACATTTGTACTATACTTTTGTTGTTGTTTAGATTGTGCTTTCACTAGAGAATCGCATCTTCAGCATACACGACCAAAGCCTTTTCAGAAGAGAAAATGGAAGAAGATTCCATAGATTTAACAAGGAACTAGAAAACTTTAAAGACTGGGTGTATGAGTATGAAATCAATTTCCCTCCAAGGTAAGGATGAACTACAGCAATGCTCTAAGCTGTATCCAGCTGGGAGTTAAATATTGTGGTAAAACTGCAACACTGATGATTTTGCTTTTGGTGACTTTTAGCATCAAAGTGTTTCATGAAAAAAATGGAGTTTTTTAGGACTTACATAAGAAACTAGTTTTTTATTGCAAAAGTACTCAAAAATTTCAATGTTCAACCAAAACTTTTATTTGGGTCATCTTAGTTTCCAGATCTCAAATTTAACTAAGTTGGCACTAGACATAAAATTGTTGGAGATAATGAGTTTATACAACCTCTTGTAAGGAGGGGTAACCTGTGGTGGGGGGTGGGTGGAGTCAACCTGACCAAGTTCCTCCCCTCCTTTAAACCCTTACCCCAACCTTGACTCTAAGTCCTAGGGATTGGAGGATAAATGAGTAGTTTTCCAAAGAATGTCAGAATAACTTGTATGGTGTCTGGTGCATGTGTGCTTTCTCTGCAAGCTTTTAAGAAATATTTCGAAGTAGTTGCAGTTTGTTGCTTGTGATGTACTGTGACTAAACTTATAGTGAGTTATTATAACAAGGTGGATTAAATATTTTGGATACAAGTCTAGATGGACTGTTCAAATAAATGGGTAGTGAATGGCTCCTTCAAAATGTCTCAATAAAATTATATATTGTTCTGGAAATAATTTTTATTGTCATTGTTTTTTGTCATGAGTGGAGGTTTCATGTTTTTGATTTTTCCAATCTTGCATTCTCAGCTTTTCAGACAGAGCTTGAAAGCCCTCTTTTGCTTGAAAGTTAATTTGTTGGTGTCCTGGTCTTGGAATTTTTGTATTGTAATGGCTCAGCTCAGTCTCTGATTATTCACTGCTTTCCAAAGTCTTGGGCCCAGATTTTAAAAAGGCTGTCTCGGCATCTCAGACATTTTCTTGATTTACCATTCACTATCCCTAACAAACAAGACAAAAATCCAATTTTGTTGTGACAGGTATAGTTCCAGACATTAATGTAGTGTTCTATGCATCATTTTAGTTACCCATTCAGTGAGAAGGTTGAGGATGATATGGTTTATAATGGCTCAAGGTAGGATAGAGTTGATATAAGAAACTTTAGGAACTGACCTAAACTGAACTTAGTTATTAATATTATACATCAACACAGTTAAAAAGTAACTGATAATTGTTTATTGTATTAAGAAGATGATTAGAAAGCAGTTGCATGAGTTCATGAAAGAAACTGAATTGCACTAACAAACTAATTAAAATCTCGACAAACTGATTAAAACCAATCATTTGCTGCAAAGCTCATGAACAAAAACATGCCACACCAAATTATGGAAAAGATTAACATTACAATAATACTTTTGTTTGACTATTGGCTAAGTTAAGGCTCCTGCGCATACTTGTTGGTTTTATTTCTTAAGTATGCAGTTAATTGGTCTTTCCTTATTTTGAACTTGTGTAGAGAATACTTTAACAGCTAAAACTTTCTCGTCCACTTTCAGATGCCCATCTTGGTGTGATAGAGTATTTCTGAGTCATTCCCTGAAACCCATTATAAGGGAGGTAAGCAGAGATCTTCTTACTTGCGCGCCAAAGGAAGCGGCAAGTCATAAATTCGGCATCGTTAGTGTTATTTTCCTTGTTCAGCAACAAAATGACCAAAATCAGCGCATACGTATGCAGCTATGATAATTGTAGGCATGCACACAATGAAATGTTGAACCGCATGGTTCACTACAAAAATGGCGGACAAGCATTTAGAAGATGTGTGTTCATTTTGGGACGATACTTTCCCCAAACTTGGAGAGAGATCACTTTATGAGCGATATATTA
>JAOBAT010133030.1:0-12239 GCA_026413305.1 Hydrozoanthus tunicans | reverse complement strand
GTCATTTCTATGGGTACCATCCTTATCACCACTACCACCACTATCACTACCTGAATACCAATGTCATTTGTACGGGTGCCATCCTTATCTCCATTACCACTATTATTACTACCTGAGTACCAATGTCATTTCTACGGGTACCATCCTTATCTCCATTACCACTATTATTACTACCTGAGTATCAATGTCATTTCTATGGGTACCATCCTTATCACCACTACCACCACTATCACTACCTGAATACCAATGTCATTTCTACGGGTACCATCCTTATCTCCATTACCACCACTATCACTACCTGAATACCAATGTCATTTCTATGGGTACCATCCTTATCTCCATTACCACTATTATCACTACCTGAGTATCAATGTCATTTCTATGGGTACCATCCTTATCACCACTACCACCACTATCACTACCTGAATACTAATGTCATTTGTACGGGTACCATCCTTATCTCCATTACCACTATTATCACTACCTGAGTATCAATGTCATTTGTACGGGTACCATCCTTATCTCCATTACCACTATTATCACTACCTGAGTATCATTGTCATTTCTACGAGTACCATCCTCATCACCATTACCACTACCACAACTACCTGAGTACCAATGTCATTTCTACGGGTACCATCCTTATCTCCATTACCACTACCACATCTACCTGAGTACCAATGTCATTTCTACGGGTACCATCCTTATCTCCATTACCACTATTATCACTACCTGAGTACCAATGTCATTTGTACGGGTACCATCCTTATCATCATTACCACTACTATCACTACCTGAGTATCAGTGTCATTTCTATGGGTACCATCCTTATCACCACTACCACCACTATCACTACCTGAGTACCAATGTCATTTGTACGGGTACCATCCTTATCACCACTACCACCACTATCGCTACCTGAGTACCAATGTCATTTGTACGGGTACCATCCTTATCACCACTACCACCACTATCACTACCTGAGTACCAATGTCATTTGTACGGGTACCATCCTTATCACCATTACCACTATTATCACTACCTGAGTATCAATGTCATTTGTACGGGTACCATCCTTATCACCATTACCACTATTATCACTACCTGAGTACCAATGTCATTTGTACGGGTACCATCCTTATCAACATTACCACCACTATCACTACCTGAGTACCAATGTCATTTCTATGGGTACCATCCTTATCACCACTACCACCACTATCACTACCTGAATACCAATGTCATTTGTACGGGTACCATCCTTATCACCACTACCACCACTATCACTACCTGAATACCAATGTCATTTGTACGGGTACCATCCCTATCTCCATTGCCACTATTATCACTACCTGAGTATCAAGGTCATTTCTACAGGTACCATCCTTATCTCCATTACCACTATTATCACTACCTGAGTATCAATGTCATTTCTACGAGTACCATCCTCATCACCATTACCACTACCACAACTACCTGAGTACCAATGTCATTTCTACGGGTACCATCCTTATCTCCATTACCACTACCACATCTACCTGAGTACTAATGTCATTTCTACGGGTACCATCCTTATCACCACTACCACCACTATCACTACCTGAGTACCAATGTCATTTGTACGGGTACCATCCTCATCACCACTACCACCACTATCACTACCTGAGTACCAATGTCATTTGTACGGGTACCATCCTTATCACCATTGCCACCATCTTCACCAACCACCATCACACGAATAATACCACCATTACTACTACAACTATTACCAACACCCTCACCGCAACCGTTACCATCATAAACATCATCACTAACTCCAACAGTCTTATAATACATTGAAGCTGATCTTTGATGGTATCGACTCATCACTTGGTAATTCCCTTAGCATTTGTCATCCACTGGAGGTGTCTCAGCAACGATCCCCAAGACCGTTTTGCGTATATTGAACTCTCAAGCATGTCACGGTAAGTGATGCTAGTGACTTTGCATTACTGTTATCAAGCCTGTCACAGTAAGTGATACATGTGATCTTTGTGTTACTGATATCAAGCCTGTCACAGTAAGTGATAAATGTGATCATTGCGTTACTGATATCAAGCCTGTGACGCTAAGTAATGCATGTGATCATTGCGTTACTATTATCAAGCATGTCACGGTCAGTGATGCATGTTACCAATGAGTTGCTATTATCAAGCATGTCATGGTAAGTGATGCATTAGATCATTTAAAAATGTCAGTTGACGGGTGCGATACATTCCGCCTCTTTCTCTACGGTTTACTTGTTAACACACAAGTGTTCACGTGTACCGTTTGATTTGGGCCATTTGGGGTGGTGTGATAGAGTTGAGGATTGAGTTACAGGGTTTTGAGCGTACTAGTTAAACTTGAATTCGTTCCGGTGCATCTATTCCCATCGCTGTATGTCACTGACGAGTCACAAAAAGGACGAGATAGCTGTCTGGCACTGCGAGTTCTGGCTTTGTCCGATCTTCTAATCGCGTCTTTTCACTGACATGTTTAATATCTTGCAGTGTTCAGCCTTGCATTTTCACTTTTTCTGGCTTTACAGTTTGGCTGAAAGGTCTTAATTGATCCTGTGGCATTTCGTAACGGTTCTTGCATTACAGTTTGTAAATCAGATCATTGCGTTATCGTTATCAAGCGTTTCATGGTTTGTGATGCATCAGATCATTGCGTTATCGTTATAAAGCATATTACGGTAAGTGTAGTATGAGGTAATAGCCTTACATTTATCAAGCGTATACATCATGTACATAATTAGTTAATAAAGCAATGTATTTACTCATTTAAAATATTCGTGTTTACTTTTTTAGGGGCAGTTAAGTTTGGTGAGCCGCTATCTGTGGCCGACTGTGAAAAGCTGATGGAGTCCTTAGCCAAGTGTAGTTTACCATTCCAGTGCGCACATGGCAGGTACACAAATAATACGACGTAGTATTAAGTATTTAAAGACAGCGTTCGAGATTGAAAAGGGCCTCAATTTTATAGCTCTGTTTCTATGATTCAAGAAATTCGAAGTACAAGGAGTATGTATCACTATGTTTTTCAATAATGGGACAGTCACTAACCAAATTATGTACTGTATTGAATTGCGAAAGCGAATAACAAAGTCCATCTTGCTCCAACAGGCCTTCTATCGTTCCGCTAGTAGATCTAAAGCTGATAAAAAAGAAATACAGACACGAGGTAAGCTAAGTCTGTTTTGCAGGAAACTCCAGTCATGGGACACCAAAGTGCAAACCGTTTTAACATCATGTATGTTTTCTGAAATCATAACCCTTTCTTTTAAAATACTGAAAGGTCAAAGCTGCAGAACATCGCAACCCGAAAATTTTCTAAAGAAAACCTCGAGATACATCATCAACCAAAGTTTGGCTTAAATTCGTCCAAAGGTCACGAATTTGCAGCACATCTCAAGAAAATGAAAATTTATCTGTGCGTCAAGTGACGACATCATTTGAAACATTAAACTTTAATACCTCGAGAGATAAATAAACGATTTTGACAAAATATTTTCGCCGCTTTTCTTCGTTTAGCAAGGTCTTTCCACTGAGATAACAAAACTTTTTATGTCAGAATTACTTTAAGTTCTTGAATTTTATAGTGTATATCACTGATAGAGTTGAAACCGGGTTCCATTAAATATGACCAAGCGGATTGCTGTGTAATACCACACTCTCTGTGTGAGACTGCCCGCGCTTGAAGAACCCTAAGAACGCTTGAAAGTGCAAAACTTACTTTTAAAAGATAATTTGAATATTTAGTAGATATATTTTGCATGGTAAGGAATTTGCATATGGTAACAGTTTTAATAAACAGTTTAGCCCAAGTTTGTTTCGTCGAAATTCTTTATCTTTACCAAACTACAGTATGAATTCATCTCACTAGAGCATCTGGTCTTATGGGGAGACGAGTTATAACTGCTAAATGTTTGTTCATGTTCGTTTTATCCGTTTAGCTCGGTAACCGTTCAGGGACGACAAAACTGGCGGACTGGGCACGAAATCAACGGGTGGCGAGAAAAGACAAGGAAGAAGTAGTCAAGTGATCACTTAGAAGACTGTAAATGTGAAGTAAAACAAAGTCTTGAAGAAGTCATCCAGGGTTTTATTTTTAAAGCGAAGTCAAACGATACACTGTTACATGTAGGGTATAAATCGAGAATCTTTAGAAGATGAGCCCGTAAAGATTCTTTAAAAATGTAATTACAAAAACATTTCAGTGATAATCAGTGCAGTTTTAAAGATTTTAAACTAAAATACATTATATATTTTGAAAAACTGATGACTTTCTTTTTTATTAAAGAGAGGAAACCAATATAATATTGCCAGCTTTGTAAAATTTTTAATGAAATACAAGAAGTTATCGGACTGACTACTAAAAGGTGTTTTTGAATGAAAATAAAATTAGACAATGAAAAAAATAAAACGTGTTGTTGATCAGTTCCGTGAAAAAATTGAAGTCATTGCCCAGTGTCTGGTTTCTCAAAACCCGATTAATTTTTTTTCCTTGCTCCTGTTTCCTACCTTCTGGAGGTGTGGGGGGGTGGGGGAAGTAAGGTTAGATTGTTGGGAAGTGGGAAAAAACATAAGAAAGTACCAAGGCGAGAAAATTTTGAAACCCTTAAATATACCTCATAGCATCGATTTTGAAAAGCGCAGGAGAAATTAAAATTGGAGAAAAAACATACTCGTTTTGTTTTTGTCGGCTCCCAAAAATACCGTTCTCTAAAATGAACTCGCTATTTTCTTGAAAACCCCTAAAAGTTATCAAATCGTCGATTTCGACTCCTAAAAAAAGAAACAAGCACCCCTCGGACCCATAGCCATGCAGTATCTTTTTTGCAGGAGGGCGCGGTTGAACTGGGGGCAAAACTTCCCGGAAAGTTTTGATAATAAGGTTGTTGGGGACTGAAATGTAGGCAGCCAAAACCAACATAAAATGCGTAAAATATCGAATCTTTTGTTATTCAAAATAGTGAATCAGAAAAGAACTATTTTTATAACTACGTGTTTTTGACCCGTCCCTCTCAAAAGGTCGTTTTTGCCGGAAGGCCTGGTCACAAAGCTTACCCAGAATTCACCTGAGGAGTCGTCCCTAGACCCGGTCGTACTGGACAGGACTGGACCACATCTGCAAAAATTAAAAATGTCTTCTTATCGCAGTTTTGGCCAACTTTGGCGCCGTTTTACGGTTTATAGAGCAATAAACAGGGCAACCACTGTGAGTACTCTTGCTTTGAATGAAAAATTAACGACTCATTTGCGTCAAGAACAACGTTTTATTTTCACAGCAACAGCGGTTTTCAACTGAACTCCGTACCGGCTTGTCAGGTACTTTACTCCACGTCCTGATAAAAAATTTCCAATTCTCAAAAAAGATTTAGTTTTAAAAGGTCTTAGAGTGTTTTTTTATTTGTTATAGGAACTCAACAGGCTAGAAACCTTAGACGTGCCGCATCTCCACTGATGTAAGGAGTGTTTGTTTATTGAATTTAGCAATTTTCTTCATTTGATTTATCGGCTGGAGTACGTTTGACCTATAATGTCTTTTATTTTAGATCATCCTCAGGATTTAGTTGTAGTAGCAGCATATCCACTAGGACGTTTCATTCAACGAATTCACTCTGTAAGTATACGGTCTATACTGTTTATATTTATAATTACCATTTTGAATTATTTGTGCGTGACAGTGACCAGACCCCGGGCCCGACCCACTGGTCCTCTAGACAGAAAATTACTGAATAAATATGAACATAAAGAGCTAGCTCATCAGAAGACATGGTGCATATTTACCACTTGTAGTAATTAGTATAAAAATCCAGATGCACCAATAATTTTCAATTCATCTGGATTTTTATACAGTATATGTACCATGTTATACCAAAGCTCCCCTTTGAGGCTTATCAGCAGCTGTTTACAAAATGATACAGGAGGACTTGGTACCCTGGAGTTCAGAATAATAGTACAGAGCAGAATAATGGTACTGAGTGGAAAAATAAATTCCAAATTTAAAAATAGTACAGGGCAAAATTATGATATTGGGTGGAAAATATTGAATTCTTAAGAATTCAGTAGCAATTTAAATCAGTATCAGTGTGTAAGGTCCAATAAAATTGTGTCCTTCTATTTCAAAGTTTCTCTTGCATAATTTTTGCAAGAGTCAGGTATACCCACACAAATAAGACTAGATGTAAGCAGTTTACAAATTTAATTCTTTTAGTTTGTTAGGAATTACTCTAATAAAGTGGCTGACTGACACAATAAGAATGGATAATGTCAAAAATTAATAAACGATACATTCCCGAATTAAACTGTATAGAGTGGGTTTTTTTTCTCAAAAATAATTATTGTATATATATGATTACTTGGGACTCCAGGGTAGTTAAGGTGACTTAGATAGTCCGCAATATGTGGCTCACATCGATTTTAATTCAGAGTTGCTCCCAGTTAGTAGTTGACTGGCCCTAACACCAGGGTCAATTTATTTTGACAAGTGTTGAAGGTTCTTTTGAGTCCCCTAATATGAGATAGAGAGACTTGGCCTAATGTTTGTTTACCTTATCTAAAGAGTCTACAGGGGCAGACCCAGAAATTTTGAAAAGGGGGGGCCCAACTTCAAATTTTAAGTACAGGCCCTTTCCCCCAAACTCCCTGAAAGACAAAACTTTCCATGACTGCTTTAATTTCATGTCGTTGTAAAGCATCTTGTTTACAAGCACTATAACTCATAACATTCAATTAACATTTCGCCTGAATTGGCTCCAAAGAACAATGGCTATAGTGCATGGTACACAGTCTGTTCATTGAAGTGGTTTGACAAAGGTGTCCGCCATGGCGCGAAAAGAACATAAAAGACAGTCCTATCACCCGATACCTGACTAGTTCAGTTAGTTGTTACTCAAGCACCAGCCTCATTTCTGTTAGCAAACAAATTAGACAGTCATGGGACTATTGATAATGGTTCAACCTATTTCTTTTGAAATTCTTTAATGTTTTATAGAATTTAAGAATGCTAGAATTTGCTACTCATGCAGGGTTTTTCATAACAAAAAATGTTAAACAGGAGGCAGCGAAAAAAAAAATCATTGTTGCCGAAAAAGGGGGTGGCCAGGCCCCTTGGGCCCCTCCTCTAAATATGCCACTGGTCTAACAGTTTATAGTTGTTGGTCACTTTCAACAACGCTTTGATGAAAAAAGTCAAGCATCAGCACTAATAGGTAGTTGAACCTCTTCTTTCAATGTCCTGGTAAACAGAATTTCCTGGTAAACAGGTTTCATCTAGGAGCAATATTTCGAAAAAGTCGAAAAAGGCTATGTAACTTGATAACTATTTTAATGTTAGAGGACGATAAAGTCGTCCAGATGAACAATTCCTCAGTCAAACAAGTCATCTGAGTGTGAAAACGAGGCAAACACGACTCTTGATGATCTGTGTGTTCATATTTCAGATGATTTTTAGTGGATGACTTGTTCCCTGGGTTGACAACTTGATGTTTTTGAAGTGATAATCCCCGTCACAATAATAGCACAATGATTTGAAAAATTTAATTCTTGATTCAAAGCTAACTTTGATGGTAGCAGTTGATCAGGTTTGATTGGATGAAACAGTAAAACACTTACATAAATCCCAAAATAAATGATGATGATTTAGAGGGATGCATTGCCATTGCATAGTCATTCAAATGTGATCCTTGTCTTGGGATGTGTAATTCTCAGGGATAACTCCAAAAGTTTGTAGATAAGTTGAAGATAAGAAAAACAATTTTCAACGTGTGTGCAACTGTCACCGGTGCTTATACTTTGTTGGTAGTGGAGGTCTACATTGAACAGCCTACAAAGTAAGGCAAATTTCCTGAACGTTATTTTGAATCCTGTAGTCCAAGAAGGAAAAACTAAAAAAGTGAAAAAAAATTTAAAAGAAAGTTATTTTTTTTTCAATTTCCTTGTTTTAGCAAGTGACGATTTCATCATAATACAATAATTTTTTTTTCTATTTCCTTGTTTCAGCAAGTGATGGTTTCATCATAGTTAACACACCTCCCTTTGCTGAGTCAGTTACTGAAGGAGACATAAGATGGAGTAAAGGTAAATATACCAGACAACAACAAATTTGATGTTTTCCATTCCCACTTGACCAAAAAGAAAGGCCCCTAACCAAATTTCTTTTTAGTTTTTCATTGAAATTACTTTGATGATTTAGACAGAATGACTGAGATTACTTATTCAAAAATTAGCCAAAAGCCTTCAACCAAGTTTCAGAAAGTTTGACATGATTTTCTTTCTGTTTTTAATTGTCAATAGACAAATATAGAACTTACTATTATTTTTTTTAACTGCAAACATAACTGTTTTGTCTAACTAATGAAATGAAATTTGTTTTGGTTTTAAACATCTTTTCTGGTACACAATTTATTTTGGAGCAAATCCAACATTAGTTTATTGTTCCCTACTCAAGGTTGAGATTTGGGAATGGGTTGCCCGTTTTGCTGCCATTAATGAATAGAAACTTTTACACATCTACCTCCAAGAATTGGAGGCTATGTTCATGTGTGAAAGTGATTTTAAACAGTAGTTCAATATGACTAGTTTATGTAATTTTGTTGTGCGCAGGTGTTGGAGATGGTGTTGCTGAAGATGAAGTGGTTGGAGAGATTGAAACAGACAAGGTTTGACTGCTTTTGGTTTTAAATTGTTACTTTCTGGAGATCTGGAGTTCTATTTTTTTAAGACTTCTTAGCTCCAGATCTTTTGATACAGTACAACCTTGTGTTAATTCGAATTCTGGATCGGAAACTAAAACATTTCGAATTTGTGGGGGTTCAAAATATCCGGGTTTGAGTTAACTGGTTTTGTATCTAAGGTCAAATCCTGGGGAAATGGGTTTTGTTCTAATTAGCTGGGATTTTGAATTTTGTGAGCTCAAATTACTAAGGTTTAACTGTGTTATTCTTTTTTGATTTGTTATCTTTTCTAGACAGGGTATAGGTAAGTTGATTTATGAATGATTTTATTAATGTATTGAAATTTACTGATATATTATTATCATTTTATTAGACAAACATTGATGTGACATCACCAGCAAATGGAATTATTGAAGAAATCTTTGTGGAAGATGGGGAAAAAGTTGAGAAAGGAAACCAGTTGTTCAAGCTCAAAGTGACAGGTGTGTGAACAAATTGATTTTTGGAACTCATGAACAGCAGTTTTTATTTATACCCTAGTGTAGCAATTTGGCTGTCATATTTGAGGTTTAAGAAGTGCTATCATAGAGTAGGGTTTTTGTGAATTATTATCACTTCTTCCTGCAGGGGCAGCTCCATTTAAAGATCGACCCAAAGAAGCAGCTGAGGAGAGTAAGCCTGAAGCACCCCCAGTAGCAGAGGAAAAGCCAGGGACTCCACCCTCCCCTCCCCCTGGTATACCATCCACTCCCCCTCCAGGTTAGCAAAAGCTAGCAGCCAATAGTTGATTTTCCGTATACTATTGAGGTGTAGGTTAATGGACATCTTAATTGATGTGGAATCAGCAGTTTTTCATCCTCAAAATCGATATTAGATGTGGACCAGAACTAGATGAGAAACACTTTTTTACACTTCATCATGTTTTAGTTAATTTATTTATTTATTTACAACAATATTTAGACAGAGGTGCCCAGTTCAGCAGAGCTGGTTTGAATAGGGCTCCGTTTAAAATAGATTTACAGTTACAGGCAGAAAAAGAGAAAAATGTTAACAATAAAAAAAAATATCAGAATAGATAGAGAAAAACATACATATACAGATACAATTTTGATATAGGATAAATTTATCTTTGAGATTTAGATACTTTTTTAGGTAATTCTTGAGTTCTCCTTAGGTCCAGGTGAAGAGTATTCCAAATCTTTGTACCGCTAAATCTAAAGGAGCCCTGATATTTAGTTGTTTTGGAGAGAGGCAGACTATAGTCTCTATAGTGTGTTTTTTAGGCATATATGCAAAACAATTTAAACAAACCAAAATACCCAAAACGTTGTCTTAGTCTTTTGGGACATGCAAATTAGTTTTTTATTGACCAGGATGTATTTTCAAAGGGCTTGAATTTATGTTGTCACTGAAGTAAAACTGACCAAGATAACTAGTTTCAAACAAGAATAATCAATTTGTCTGTCATAAAACCTGATAAACATCCTCAAAAAATACATCTTGGTTTAATCTTTGTCTTGCCATCCTGACAACCAAGTGCTAGATCTTTGAGTCGATGAGGGTTGAACACTTGTGCAGGTATATTTCTGGCCCATTTTAAATGTATTTTGATCATGGAAACGTCATGGAATTTCAACTTGGTTCTCATTGAGAACCCTGTGTAATAGGGCTCACAATATGTTACTCTTATAATAATTTTATAATACATTATTCTTATAATTATTTCTGACAGTTCCACCAGTGCCCAAAGGACCCATGCAAGAGATCACACCCTCCCCTCCCACACCTGTGTTAGCTGCAGCACCATCAGCTGCCGTGCCTGTTGGGACCCGCTCAGAGCACAGGGTAGGTGAAAGCAGATTAAATTTGTTGAGAAACTGATTTTTCTTGATAATTTCATAACCTACACAGATTAAAGGAGAAAAAGAGTAGTTACCTCATATATTTAAGTTTTCCATTTACTAAAATTGTTAACACCTCTGAGCTTCAACCAGTCTCTTCTTAATTGAGCGGTATTCAAGTTGTAACTATATTTCTTACTGTACTAGGTCAAGAGTACACGCATGAGGCTGAGGATTGCCCAGAGACTGAAAGATTCACAGAATACTTATGCGATGCTCACCACATTCAATGATGTGGATATGAGGTAAGGATGCATGGCACAAGGTTGAACCCTATGCAATATGTGCAAAGGAAATTGATTTTTTTTTTGTGAAGGAAATGATGGAGATCTTGAAAGAAAATCATTGAGTACCACTTAGGAGATTTAAGAGATTGGGTCTAGAAATAGAAACAGAAACCTGGGTGAAAAGGGAAGGAAATGGGGGCCAGGTGACTTTTCGTAGGGGGATGGAGACTGAATGACTCTTGGATGGAAGTTGGAGGCTGGATGATTCTTTGGTGGGGAAAGGGGCCGAGAGAAGTGATGCGATAGCTAACAGTGTCAACTAGTACCTTTCACCTTTCAAATTTGTTCCACCTTATTAATGTTGAAATCAGTTAAATGGTTGTACAAACCAATTTTTTTCATCTTTTCCCCTTTTGTAGCAATGCTGTGGAAATGAGAAAAAATCATAAAGATGCTTTTCTCAAGAAGCATGGTGTGAAACTGGGTTTCATGTCGGTGTTTGTCAAAGCAGCTGCCTTTGCTCTGCAGTCAGAGCCTATTGTCAATGCAGGTGAGTGCTTACAAACAACATAAGATAGATGAATGAGTTTTTTTATTCTCTTAAGATTTAAGAGCAGAATTTTTATGTACTTTCTTCAAAACACTTTTAAAGACTGATTGAAGTTGGTTACTGGTTCTCATCAGTTCTTGCATGTCTTTGATCTCTCTTCAGAAAATGTTGTTTTTTTGTTTATAAATATGTTCTAACTTTGAAGTATCAAGGTACACACAAAAGCCAGGAGCTTTGAAGGTTTCTTGAGAAAAAGTAGCTGTTTTCAATTAACAAACTCTTTCCTGGACAAAAATGTAGCTCTTATACAGTTGAGCTACCATACACCTTCAATTTTTTCTTTAATTTTGCTACATTTGCCAAAATAGGGAAATGTATTGTAAATAAAATTATGAGTGATAAAAGTTAAACCTTACCTCAAGATTTTGTGAAATCTACTGGTATAACAAAAATGTTGAACTGGGTACAATTGGCCTCACCAGTTAAAGCCTTTCTTGAAATGTTTTGGAAATTTTCTGGTTTCTTTAAGCAGTTATTAATTATACATAAATATTTTTTAACCAGCTCTTATGATGTGTTTTACTATTTTTAGTGTTTGAAGGCAATGAGATAGTGTACAGGGACTATGTTGATATCAGCGTTGCAGTGGCCACACCCAAGGTAAACACACTTGTCACTCAAGGAAAAGAGAAATTACCTTAATTAAAGTGCAACCAACCCCATATTTAAAAATATGCTATTTTTAAACTCCTTCATAACTCAGTATTGCTGTGGCCACATAAGATAAGTCCTTGTTACTCCAGGAAAAGAGAAATTACCTTTATTAAAGTGCAACTTAGCCCATATTATAGGTTATG
>JAOBAT010133019.1:0-12239 GCA_026413305.1 Hydrozoanthus tunicans | reverse complement strand
GGCGGGGGGTGGGGGGTTCCAGATTGGTTCCATCGAAAACGGTTGGTCAAAATTTCCTTAAATTGCGTAAACGCAAATAGATACCGCAGTGAAGTTGTGATCGTAGAACGAAACAAAGTCAAAGAAAGAAATTCAGAAAATCGAGAGTCCATTATAATCTTGCTGGGTAAAAACCATTGCTAAGAATATGAGAGGGGGGGGGGGGGTCCGGAACCCCTGGAACCCTCCCCTGGCTGCGCCCCTGGTAAGGAACAAACTCCAGGGAAAATATATCGCTCCATGTAAGCGTATCCAGTTTCCAACATCCACATTTTTGGCACTAACATCCAAAGTCCAAAGCGATTGGGACCTGACACCCACTCGGTAAGGCTCCGAGAAAAACTGTTCTTTACTGCATCCGGCATCCACAACAAGGAATGCATCCAGCATCTACGGAATCCGCGATCTAAACATCCAGCATTCAGAGGGAAGGGATCCGACATCCACTGACAAGGCATCCAGAAAAACTTTTGTATATTACATCGGGCATCCACAGAGTCTACGATCTAAGCATCCGGCATCGACTGGCAAGGCATCCAGAAAAACTTTTGTATATTTAATACATCGGGCATCCACAACAAGGAGTACATCCAGTATCCACAGAGTCTACGATCTAAGCATCCGTATCCAGAGGGTAGGGATCCGGCATCGACTGGCAAGGCATCCAGAAAATCGTTTGTATATTGCATCTGGCATCCACAACAAGGAATTCATCCGGCATTCGTGGAATCTACGATCTAAACATCCGGCATCCAGAGAGTATAGGGATCCGGCATCCACTAATGCTCTGGATGCACATTATATATACATGTACGGCGCTTAATTTGTAGCAATGTCGATGACTGATTGATATATAAGCCTCGGAGCATTCTTTTTATTCATTCTGTATAGCTGTATTGTCAAGTTAAAAGGTCCCTATTTTCGTGTTTTTTTCGTCTTCTTTTAGCCAGTTTTGGTTTCGTTATAAAATTGTACTTCTACAAATAGCGTATTGCGGATTGAAGTTTTGATCTTAAGAAATGTCAGGCTTTACTCTATATTAACAAACTGCCAAAAGTGTATAAAGTGACAAGGTTTACTTTTAAAGTTACTTGCTTTTTTAACATATTTTATTTGAAAACTCAGGAAATTTAAGCAGGACTGGCTAAAAAAGGTGAAGGACTTTCACGCCCACCATGTAATTATAACCGCAAAATGTAATGAGTCTGTAACGCATGGTTCACGAGCCTGTCTATAGATTAAAAGAACCGATATGGATAAATGAATTGGATGTTTACAGACAATTAATTTAAGTTCTTTTTTTCATCGGCCGCCAAACGATTCTTTATCAGTTGTGGGATCATGATCCGTTTATTTATAGCCAAAGGTCAAATGGTTGTCTTCTTATTCTAGTAATAAAGTAGCAAAGACAATAACCTCGCCTGACTTGGGCTTCTCAGCGTCAAGTTTTTCCATATTTGTTGACAGCTTAATACAAGCTTAATGACACGAGAACTATTCAGACACTGCGCAAATGTGATTTTATATATTTGTTTGGGATTTCGTCCCTCATAAGGTTACATATATCGCTGACTGAGGATGTACAGAAGACAGCTTGATAGCAAGTTCAAAGTGATGTGAATTGCGAGGAGACTCGAACGATTACAATCTGTATTGCTTATTTCTGCCTGGAATAACAGAGTTGGTAAGTAAATAATCTCAGAATCTTCATACGATTTTTACTAAATCTAAGAAATACAAAGTCAAAGAACTGAGAACGTTGAACTTTTTGTGGTAACACTTAGCAGGCTTGAACTTTTGAGTTTTTGCTTGCGTTTGTAGACTTACACAGCTCTGTCATAAAAACCCAACAATTAACATTCTTGAGTTCTTTGTTTTTAAAACAAACACACGACACTAGCTTTGCTCAATCGAGTCTCTCCCGTTGTATCTTTATACACGAGGACCACAATGTAGAATGTGTTTGTCACAAGCAGTCTTGAAACATGTGGGTGCAGTTACGTGAATGTGTGTAGACCACAGCGAATGTTCATTCAAAATAAGTCATGATACCACTGACAAAAAAAAACATTAAGCTGATAGTTTATTAAGAATAAACGAGCCACAAAAAAACCGCTCACTAGTTTATCTTTGTCCATGTTTGCACATGAACTTAACCAGCTGCTCGACCAGGTGGATTAACATCTGATGTTTTTTCTTCTGAGTTATTAAAAGCAACCCAAAATTGAACCATTTTCTTTTTTGGAAAAAAATTAATGCTAAGATAATTAAAACCTCTTGAGTGGGTTTTATTGCTAACAGACGTCATTCACCTCTCTAAGAAGCAGCGAACTTTTGGTTGCTTTTCGGCCAAGAAACTACGCTTCGACCATGCGAAAACGCCGTCAAAGCCAGAACCACAACCTCAAATCTGTGAAAGTAGTAGTACTTGGAAAAGATGGGGTCGGCAAATCCGGTAAGCTGCTAAATGAAGTGGGAATGTACCTCGATATGAAAGCTATTTGTTAAGTTTTGAAAGTTGGTATGTTGTTCTTGCTAAATACTTTAATGTTTGTTTTTGAGATGACCCTTAAAGGTGTGTATTGATACCAGTGTGTAGTGACAATTCTTGATGGGAATTGGCTTGTATTAGCGCGATAGGCTCATTTATCACTAAGTGCTCATTCGGCCCGAGACAACATGATAATCAAAACCTTGATAAATGCACCAACACCGCGCGGTGCTTGAATAGTTGATAGATAAAGAAGGTGAATAGTTTTGTTAAAAAACTCATTATTTTGTATTGAAATGCTTGTATATAGTACCAAACCAAAATTGAATCTAGTCTAAAAATTACCAGCTTGTTGGTTTAGTAATATTAAGACATAAACGATTTATACCTTAAGGATGAAATAGAACATGTATTTTCAGCATTGAACGGGACGAAATTTTTTATAAAGCTTACATTTTTGAAGGCTGAGAATCATGTATATAACTGACTTTTAAAAGTTACGATTTTTTTCAAATGACTGAAATAAGGCGATAATTGGATTAGCAAAAGCTCGACCAGCCTTTTTTAAGAACATTTTTAAAATGCTTGTACTCTTGTTGATTATATATGTCTAAACGCAAAATTGTTGAAAAGACTATGCTTAAAATGTGTGCTGAAAACGGTACTAGCGAATTCAGATAAGACACGCTACTGAAATGAAAGGACTTGGGTTTTTTGGCGAAACTACGGTAGTAGAACTAGAAAGATTTTGAATTGTTTATTTTTTCATATAACTAACGTTGGTTTTTGTCACCGTCAGCCGCTCCGATTTCATTTCCAAAACTACCGAAGTTTTAATCTAATGTCGTTCACTTTCAAGTCATCATTAAACTTATCCAGTTAAAAACGGTTTCATTTACTGAACTAGAATATGTTCTAACTTTAAAACAACTGGTTGAAAACCTATTGTGACCGTTCATTTTCCTTGTCTTTATAAGTAGATTCTGAAAACAATTGCAATTTCTAAAATTCCTAATTTTTTAAAAGATTTTACTTCTTTTTTTGTCTGTTTTTTTTTAAAGTATGAGATTGCAGAAACGCGTTTTGAGCCATACAGAAGACAATCAAGCTTAACTTTAAATTTATAAGCTCGATCGATCGCATAACCTGACACCGAAATCATTCTTTTTAATAAATACAACATGCAGTTTCAATACATGGAATTTTGATTTGGATTAAAGATTTTGAATCATAGAAAACCTGGACAATAAGCGTCCAGAACAAAACCGTTTATTTTGAAAAAAAAAAATCAAATCAAAGTCGAGAGTTTCGCAACTGTTTTTAACAGTTAATTAAAATTACCACACTTGTTCAGTGTTTAAGAGTATAATTTAAAAAAGGTTTTAAATTGTTAGTAAGGCTTTATTCGCAAAGTGACGCAGTAATTAAAAAACATGATGCCTCAAACCATGCAAAACTGATAAGGTATTTTCAAAATTATACTGAGGAGGATTAATTACGTTCCTATAAGTGTAACATTCCTTTTTTAATTCTTTTGGGTACGTAGAGTGTTTCTTAATCGCCGCCGGGCTCGTTTCTGAAGTCGAGATTGGTTACTCCGGAAATAGTTTTTGACAGCAAAAGATGGTTGGCTGTTTTTTTCGTCGTTTTCTTTGGGATTTGTGTCTTTTATATACTTTCCTTTGAATTAAGTTAGGATTCAGTTTGCAGTACAGTGGGCGCGTTCTATCTTCTAAAACTGAATAAAGGTAATTTTAAGAACTACATATATTGACGTATAGGCCATGCAAAAGTGTCATATCATGATCAATATTTAAATTTTCAAGTATGTTATGGTAAAATGTTAGTAACTGACACCGGCAAAGGTATTCATTGTAATAGGATCTGAGTTTGAAGCTAAATGTTTTCGAGATTTTTAAAGAAAATCATTTCTAGAGAGTCCTGCCAGGAACTGGTTTAAATGCCAGCTTTCAATTTTTACATGTATTCCCAACTGACACATTATATCGACTACTTAAAAATTTAAACAATTATTTTTAGAAACTGGTTCCACTTATGTTTTGTGACAGGGAAATACTGTTGATGGACAAATTAGTCCTACATACAACATAAATATTTGCTATGGCTGATCGATTTCGCTTTCAATTTTTTTAGTTTTTAAGGTCCATTAATTACCGCGTGGAGTGCTACAATGAAAACTCAGGCGTGTATCTAAAGGCGATCACTGAATAGATGTGTTCCAACCGCGTTGCCATGTCTGTATATATTGAAAAGATTGATAAGCTTGAACTTTTCATTAACTCCAGCACTAATGAATCTTTGATGGCAATTGTGTGTTGGGTTCCTTCGTAAGTAGCTTGAAGGTTGGAGTAGTTGATAGAAAGATGGCACGCACGTTGTATATTAATGTTTGCCGGTACCGACCGCGGCACGGTAAAGAAAACATTGTGACATGCACTATATAATTTTTACAAGAATTTGATGCTAGCCAACTTTATTTACCGTCGTTACCCTGGGAGTGGTTGTCTATTCTCCCAAGCCAGTGGCTTTTAATTAATCGCTCGACAGCACAGATCTCGATCGGCGTGAAAGTCGAGTTTGGTTGGCTGTTCTCATAATTATTGGCTCCCAGACTAGACGCGTCTTACTTTATAGTTACTTTAGGGAGCCGGTGTTCCTCTTAACCTTAATTGCGAACAATCAAAAAATTGCAAAAAGCTTAATAGTTTTGTACCTCGGAAGGCATGATCTAACTTAATTGTTGTGCGTGTTAAACTCCTTGGCGGTCTCAACCTCAAATTGTTCTTAAAATTTTCTTGCTTGTTTCCACTGATATTTCTAAATGGAAGAGCGTTTAAACTTCATGTACATCTCATTATCAATCTTTATACAAGAATTGAAAAAAATTCTTAGAATTGTTAGAATTTTCTGATCAAAAGTTCAGCCTGGCGATTGTAAAATTTTACCATGTTCTTGGTAGAGTCTTTCACGGTTTTTGCCAAAACTCTACTAAACTAGACAAGTAAGCAAGACTTTGTCGCTACTAGTTGACAGAACGCTTTGTGGTCAGTATACCTTCCGAATTTTGCGGTTTATGTGTAATAATATCGTGAAGATATATCCCCGCGAAGTCACTAATTTTTACAGAGAAATGTATGTTGGGGGCACGAAAAAACCGTACAAACTTCCCTATTTCACGGAACTGTATATTCCCGAGTTTTTGTCCTACCACCACCAAATATGGTAGCTGTTGTCATTTTTAGTAGCTCTTTCCACTGATATCGATGGGTTTTTCGATACTTAGTATTTATTCAAAATTATGTATGCTGAAATAAACTGTGAAAGGGCCTGTTTGTCAGCAACCTCAGCCAGTGAGTGTTCTTCTGATAAAGTTTGTTATTATTTACTAACAAAAAAAAGCGTTTTATACAGGATAGATATGGAATAACTCAGTACAGAACCGAGTACATTCAATTCGTATTCTTTAGGGGGTTAAATTAAAAATGCCAGCTTGGTATTTTTTAGGATTTTTCAGAGAAGAAAAACAAGGTCATTGTGGAAAAACGGTATTATTTGGGGGAGCAAAAAGAAAAAAAAACGTGCTGTTTTTTCTTTAACTTTCTGACCCCTACCTTATTTAAATTTGATACTATGGTTAACTTCTATATAAGGTATTTTAAAGAGTCAACATTTTTTATGCCTTAGTACTTTTTAGTTAATATCTTTACATTTTCCAACAAGCACCCCTATCCCTACACCTTCCCCCCCCCTTTTTCCCCTTCCCTTCACGGGCACATGGGTCTATTTCTTCGCTATACTCAAAGCCAACTTTATATTGATTTTTTTCAGCTCTTACCGTGCGTTACCTTACGCGGAGATTTATTGGAGAGTATGACCAGAACTTGGGTAAGTATCGCGATGAATTACACCCTGAAAGCTGTTGCTTCACATAAGCCTGCTTGCAGGCGGCTGGATGTCGTTAAAGCATGGTAGATCACAAGGCACGGCGTTGCTACCGCCCAACTACGAAATCCAATAAGACGACAATGCCGTGCCCTGTAATTTTCCTGACATAAACAAAATCCGCCTTCAATCGTATTCACTCGTACCAGAGTACTGAACCCTCAATTCCGTAAGTCGCTAATAAAATCCTTACCGGCGTTTTTATGCCAACACTGTTTTGAACATTTTCATGATCAGTACACTTTGAACCAATATAATTTAACTCAGGCTCAATGTTCTTATTTGTTAAATTTTCTATGTTCTCCGATGGGGTTAACCTAATCCTTATGTCGTGCTACTAAGTGTATACTGTACTGGGTACCTGACCTGCAGTCTGATTCTTGTTTGTTGCTAGCTGTGCATGTCCTTTTTATCTATTTTTTACTTTTTATTTAAAAAAATTCAGTCTCAGATTGTTCTTATACTCTTACTTTTCGGGCGATTTGAGGCTCAATGTTCTAATTAAGTTTGTTTCTAATAAAAAAGGGGGTTAGTTCCCTTTGATACCAAATTTTCTATTTCGAGTTGTACGTGTTATATAAGGGGGAACACAGATGTTTTGGACCAAAACGGTTAAAAGCGATGGATTGCAAATCCATTGAAGCACAATTCAAGAGAGGCGCTTGTTCAAAGTGTTTTAAACGTCAAACTTTATAGTCGTTGACATAAAGTGTAGCTAGTAAAAACTAAGGGAACGTTCCTTTGGTACAATCCAAATCCCGATTCCTGAAGTGTGGATTGTTTGGATTCCCTGTGATAATGAAACATAAAATCCCATATCAGATTTTTTGTCATTTGTTGCGCATATGCGCTAACAAATACCCACATGGTGGCATAAAACAAAATCTTGATTCGTTGATTTGTCAAATGGAACGCAGACTTCCAAGAAATCTGGAAAGTGGCTTCAGATTGATTCTGAGGAATCAACTCTTGGGAGTGGATTCTTCCGATTAGGATCCCAAAATTGGATCAATCTCGTTCCCAGAGCCCGCGTTCCTTATGGCCAGTGCCAAGAAACGTTTCATGGCGCTGGCCATAAGGAACGCGAGCTCTGGGAACGAGATTGAAATTGGATTCATGAAAATCTTGAATAAAGGAACGCTAAACCCAGTTTTGGGTTTAGGTTTACAAAAGGAACGTACCCTAAATTGGACTCACTTAAAATTTCGTTACGAGTGCGAGCATTGATTGATAAGCTAGATAAAATGTGATTTGATGGCGTCGATGATACTGTTAGGAGTGAATCGACTACTTTGAACCGTGGCATCGAGCTGATTGCATATGATCTATCAACCCTTGTTTTCAGAAAATATTTTCATTTATGAAATGATGGGTATATACGTGCACACAGCCTCAATATTAATAAGGACTAACTTCTGAGACAGGGCCTGACCATTACACCATTCTTTCATGCTTGCTTTGAGGAGTAGAAAAGGTTTTTGGACGACCTCACGCTTTCATTACAGTAAAATGATATACTCGAAAGAGTGAATCTATCTTTTTGTCTTGAAGAGTTGAAATGTTATGTATTCTTGGTAACTTTAGATTCAGATTTTGAAATTCTTCCAGTGATCAGTTCTGCTCGTTATCTAAAATTCATAGACTTATCAAGATTCTTAAATTCCAATCAAGTTGAACATCTAGAATTTTCATGGAGTTGCGCAAGTAGTTTTTTCAAAAAAATTAGGCCCCGAATTCGAAGAAACCAGGCCTCGGTTTTTAAGAATCGGTTACTGAATTTAATTGAATTTTAACATTGAACTGGGTTGAGGAAAAAGTTAAATAATGTGTATCCGGTTTGCTTTGCTTGTAGAAACACTGCTCAGAATTTCAAATGCAATCATGTTAACCACAAACTTCCCAGCCAACTCAATTAGTGGATCACATTAGAAACACGAGCACAGATTAAGAACTCAACCTTTGTTTTGTTGGGCTAACCGGTTTTGAACAACCAGACCCTAGTTAAGTAGTCGTTGATAAGTCAGCTGATTTACTTCTGTTTTAGTTCACTCGCCTTTTTAAGACAAGCAAGAATGTTTTAAGACCCAATCAAACTTGACTTTTTGGTATAAGGTCTATTTCACTAACTAGCCAAGAGTTTTTTTACTCAATGTTTTCACTAATACACGTTTTTCAGTTAAGAACAATAAATTTGGCCTAGGCTCGTTGTAAAAACACGAAGCCATTGGGTAGCTTGTGGTCCGTGTTTTGAAATGTGCATGCGTACAGATAAGAAGTTAAGATGAAAGTCCTCCTATGACGCACGCGCCTTTATTTACTGCATACCACCTTCAGTACAACACAAGGGTACTTAGCGCCGACCCGCTAGCTACCCAGGGACAGTTTTCAGCTTGATACTTTTTTGGATAATTTTAAAACCGAGAAGTATTTCTTAGGGTAATTTTGGCAGCACTTTTCCGACTGCCAACCGTACCCTTTTGACCCCAAAGTACTCCCTCGGGACAGTTCCTTTTATAGTTTTACTTTATATGATGCTTGCATTTGTTGAATGACACTCAACTTTTCTTTCTTATTGTTTCTTTAACTCATCTTGCATAGCCGGAACTAGAACTCTTCAAGACAAGCAAATTTGGTCAATGGTCATGGTCAATTTGTAGGACTTCATTAACTGGTTCAAAAGTTTGACGGAATAATTAATGTTCACCAATCATTTCTCCTCTTCATAAAAGACAAGCAAAATGAATGGTTTTTCATAGGGTTTCATCATCTTGTTCAAAAGTTAGACTGAATAATACCAATCATTTCTACTCTTCAAGACAAGCAAAATAAGTGGTCACTTTATAGGGTTTTATCAACTGGTTCAAAAAGTTAGAATGAATAACAGCAATCATTTCTACTCCTCAAGACAAGCAAAATGAACGGTCACTTTATAGGGTTTTATCAACTGGTTCAAAAAGTTAGAATGAATAACAGCAATCATTTCTATTGTTGTTTAAGACAAGCAAAATGAATGGTCACTTTGTTGAATTTTATCAACTGGTTAATTTTCCTTCATCAAGACAAGCAAATTGTAATTGGTTAAACTTCATTCAGGGTCATTATAGTGTTAGTCAACAACTGCATGGCTCAAAAGAGGTTCGGCGAATGATAAATGGCCTGAGACCTAAACGTCCTAGCAGTTTATTTGTAAACGTATTCAAAACCGTTATTTCCATTTAAAAAATGTCCCTTCGAACTTGCATTGAGCCTGAGTCGGCGGAGCAAGGTTAATAACTTATGGAGCTCGTTGAAATGAGAGAGTTTCTCTCGTTGTGGGTTCTTTCAGTGCTCAAGGGCTAGCATATGATTAAGCTGAGAAGCTATTTTCCGTGTTGTTAATAGGAAAACACTAGAAGAGGTTTGGATGATCGCGAGCAGAAAGCGAGTGATTCAAAATCCCAAGTGAGAACTGAGTACCCGAATAGTAATTCTATAAAGTGTTTCGAAGAAACAAAAGAAGAAGATATTCCTCTGCTCTGATTGGTGGAAGCTGACGTATCATGCCAGCTTTAAATCACCTCACGCAAGGTGATCATAAACGGTTTGCGAACAAATTTTCAAAACGGCTATCCCCTGTTTTGTGTATAATTAACACTTTTCAAAGGTAAAGCAACGTGCCTTTAACATTTATGCTAATTAGTAAAAAGATGAAACTAGCTTATTCCGGCTGGAGTTGTTGCAGATGTCGTTACGTGCGACTAAGCAAATGACACTCGTCAACCTTATTATTTCTTTGCACAAGTCTTTGGCAATGGGTTTCCCCTTTGATTCTACTCTTCAAGACAAGCAAAATGAATGGTCACTTTATATGGGTTTCGTCAACTGGTTCAAAAGTTCCTGAGAAATTATACTGAAACATTTGTTTGCCTCAGGCTCAGTGGATGTCTTTGTGAAAAACAGTTTCCCGACTTCGTTTCGGGGATCGTTCACCAGATATTCTTTTCCCCTTCGGCGAATAACTTTTGAATAATTCCTTTTCCCACTAGAATCAACCTATCGACATCATCTTGAGGTGGACAATGAATACGTGTACATTGACATAATGGATACAGCGGGAGAGGTAAGCGAGCCTTGTTAGCCTAGTTGGTAAGGCGCCAGTCTGTTGTGCAGGAGGCTTGGATTCGATTCCAAGCCGGTCCTTCGCTCAGGGTAAAAAAAAAAACTGAGGAGAAGGTGCTGATTTTGCTATAATATGTACAAACGGTTAGACCCTCGCGTTTTCTCGGATAAGGACGTTAAACCGTAGGTCCTGACTGTCGGTCCCTGATCGGGGGAATAAAAGGGTCTGCGACACTTTTCGAAAAAAATAGGGTGGTCCCGGTGTCTTGATCTATCAACTACTAACTGAGGGCAGCTCTGAATGAATTTCAGTGCGAGCCGTGTATACCGGACTTATTCTAATACCCTCAATACCAGAGTCCACAGAAAGTGTTCATTTACAAACAGATGTTGAAAAGCCCTGATAGGGAGCACTTCTATAGCTTTGCCTTGACTTGTCTTTATAAATAGCTTTCAGTAAGAATCGTTCATACAGTACTGTTACCGTATTTACTAAGTTACCGCCCTTTCTCGAATAAGCGCCCCCCAGGAACAGTGTACGATCCCTTTAGGCTTTATTTTTTCTTGTTTCAAACAGCCGTAACTATTTCAAAGCCTGATGATTAATTTACCGAATAACTTCTAACTTGTTAAGTTTTGTGTCGTTAAATTTTTGTAGTAAATTTTTATAGGTTTTGTGAATTATACATATTTTTTTTCTATTTTAGAACACTGAAGCCAAGTTGGAGCGTTGCGCCTTCCACGGTGATATGTTTCTTATCTTATACTCGATAACTGATAGATCGAGCTTCGAGGAGGCAGAAAGAATAGCAACTTACATAAAAGATAGAAAAAACGTTGACTCCGTTCTCCTCATACTTGTTGGAACAAAAAGAGACTTGGAACATCTCCGAGCAGTTAACGAGTCAGAGGGAAGCGGCTTGGCTCTTCAAATTGAATGTCCATTTTACGAGATATCCGTCGCGGACTCTGATGGCTATAAGGAAGTCACAGAGATGTTACATGGGTGTTTAAAGGCTTTTCTCAGGAAGGACAAGTCAATCGCTGAGAAACAGCGTTCTTCTCTCATGAAAATGAAGGATGGGATTATTCGAAAAACAGGCTCATTAAGAAGAAAATCAATTTCCTATTAAGTTGCAGGTACTCAATTTCATATAACTGCAGATGTATTTCTTAGCACTTAGTCTCGACTTGAAGGTCTTGTTTGTGCGCAATGGAGCGTGGTTTAGAAATGGCCGGCCTATTGGCTTTCCTCATTCTCGACGGTTTTTGGATGTCAAAGTTGGTAGTAGGGAGTTACGACAACGGCAGCGAACAATAGTGAATACAATAGCTGCACGATGGAATGCACCATGTCGGCCACCTGCACGTCGTTGTCTAGAAAATTACAACGTCAAAAGCTTAGCGTTAATAAATTTCGTCTATCCAGTTAAGAAGAACACTTTCATCTTTTTCTGTTCACAAAGGGTAACTCGAGCAAGAAAGAAAAAAAAACTAGCCATGCATGATCGAAAAGGTCGTAGTCGTAGATGTCGTTCTCGTCGAAATAATAATAATTACAATAATAATAATAACAAGAGGCTACAGGTAGCCTTAACTCGGGCCGTTTTGATAGATCATGAAAAATGAATTATTGCACTGGACAATC
>JAOBAT010133008.1:0-12239 GCA_026413305.1 Hydrozoanthus tunicans | reverse complement strand
ATTTGCTCCTGAAATTCAGCATTTTTGAAAAAAAGGTGGTGGGTGGCGGCACATAATACCCCACCCCCTAAATTGGGCTCCTAGGAAGTACCATTGTTTTGACCTTTTCCCTCATTATCAGTCTTGATATATATAAAACAGCTCAGTTGAATCAATGGCCAGTACAGGCCCTTAGATGAATGTCCTGTTCAACGTTTTAGCTGATTGTTCAGTAAAACAGCATATATCAATGCCCAATATAACTGCTTAGTTGAATGTTTAGTACAATGGCTTAGTTGAATGGCCTGTACATCGGCTTATATAGTTGAATGTTCAGTACAGTTGCTTAGTTGAATGTTCAGTACAACTGCGTTGTGCAACCACTTAGTTGAATGTCCTTTACAGCAGCTTGGTTGAAAGACCTGACAACAGCTCAGTTGAATGTCCTGTACAACAGCTCAGTTGAATGACCTGTACAACAGCTCAGTTGAATGTCCTGTACAACAGCTTAGTTGGATGCCCTGTACAATAGCTTAGTTGAATGCCTTGTACAACAGCTTAATTGAATGCCCTGTAAAACAGCTTTGTTGAACGTCCTGTAAAAAAAGCTTAGTTCAAATTTTACTACTGGTTTCTCCCTCCTTTCAGGGTTTTCTCGGTCTCCTCTCAAGACTAGGCTTCAAGGAAGATGTTCCCGATATACGTCAAAAGAATCGCGCAAAATGAATTTAAACAAATCTAAATTATAAGCTTATACTGGAACAATCGACATGTAAATTTTCGAATGCGAGAAAGTGGACTTGATAAAACTATTGCTGCCAGAAACAAGCACCCCGCTTGCTCGTGTGGGTCCTTGATGGTAGATCGTTTCTATACAGTTTATATCGTTTTCTATTGTGCCGTTTAAACCCGCGATGTTTTGAGTCGTTTCAAATAGTCATGCCCAGCGTTTGTGTTAAGACAATGAGGGACCTTTAGCAGAAAACAGTACTGAATACAGTAGCTGCACGTTGGATGTGCCGTGCTGGTTATCTGCACGCTGTCGCCTTGATAACAGGATAGGCTCAATTTTGGAGTTTTTAAGACTTCGAGAAATGCCTACAGACAATTTTGTCAATCTTCATATACTTTGAAGAAAATGCTTTCTAGTTTTTCTGCTATCAAAGCGTAACTAGGACAAAAGAGAAAGCAAGTTAGCCATACATACTCGAAAAAAACAAACAAGGGGTGTGTGTTCATAAGCGGCCGTCATCTATGTTACTGTCCTCGTTGCTTTTTAAGGCTTCTAACCATGAGACTGGTGCACTACGAAGCACAGTTAAACCCAGAGCTCTTCAGTATCGACACTTGAAATCTTGTTACCGTTTACTAAATTGCAAGATAAAGACCTTACCTCGTAAGGAAAGCATTGCGGCGGATTACTTCTGATCTGTTCTTTTTCCATAAAAAGAACGCAACTCAAATGGCGGCGGGTTGTTTCCGGTCTGTCTTTTACCACAAAAGTAAGCAACCCCGATGGCGGCGGGTTACCTCCGGTCTGTTCTTTTCAATCTTTTATGGCTTTGCGCTCTGATTTATGAAGAGAAAAAGTTAGAAATTATTTGTTGCCGGTTAACAACGTTTGAGAATGAGAGTCCCTAAGTCCCGCTGATGCAGCCAATGTATTCACTCTTGTTTTTTGCTTTTTCGCCGGCGTCGCTGTGCGCGTTCCTTCAACCTCCATAGCTGAATTCGTAATTTTGCCCATCAAGGTAAAAAAGACTAGGCTTCACTAGTTTAACTACTAATCATTTTCATAATTCTGTATATGTCCAGGAAGGTTACTTGAAGTCGAGCTGGTCTCACTGTTAACTAATTTCCTATAAACTTCATAAAAGGATGTCAGCTTTGGAATTTATTGAAACGTTAACATATATAGAATGTACGTAAAAGGGAACTTGTTAAACTTACTCGTGTTTCCTGTTTTGTGGATAAAAGTTGATGTATCGGTGCTTAGAATCAACGGTACAAGCTTAAAGGATTCGGTTAAGTTTAGTGTTGTGAAACATCATTTTAGTGGAGATTATGTTGGCATGCGTGAACATTACAGGGCCCAAAATTTAGTTTTTTTTTCAAAATAACCATTCATTTTAAGTCATTAAAATGTACGCTCGCTATTACCATAATAACTACCTCAGCAAGCAGCTCTACACAACTTGGATAAGAAAAAAATCCGTCCGCCATATTGTGTTTTACGGATGAAAAGGATGATAACAAATTTGTTTAACTTTTTATAGATCCTTCACCTTGCCTGACGAAGATTTCCACAGTTCAGACTTTGCGACTGGCTCTTTTTCGAAACGCTTGTTCGGGAAGCAAAAGCTCTACGGCAGATGTTTTAGTAAACAGTACCAGTATCCTAAATAAGTGAGTGGAAATTCAGCAGTCTACTTAACCTGATCGGTTTATAAAATGCAGAGCGCCCTTTGTCCTCGTACCCTTCATACTCGTGGTCGAACATCAACGACACATCTTGTGCTCAATCGCTGCGACTGTACTTTTTAATGACTTGGCTGCAAGCAAGGCCGTTTAAACTCAAAATGTTTTGACTTTGCAGTCTTATTTCTACCTCTCATAAATGAAATATTTAAAAAACTTACATCCAACCCTTTAGCAGTAGAAAAAACCCACGCGATCTCTCCAGCTTGGTGACTGAGTCAAGTGTGTGTGCCATCTTGAACCTGAACTCGTGTGAATTTAGTGTTCCCGTTTGGAATGATGTAAATTTGTTCTGAAGAAAGCACTTACTTTTTGCAACTTGCACAGATTTCCAAATTGTTAATATCTAACTTAATGTCGATCGAACACATGAGTGTTTTGTCGAAAAGTTCTCTTTTAAGACAGAAAATGCATCGTTACTTATATAGGCTGGCTTTCGACAACTTAATATCGATGGAACACCTGAGTGTTTTGTCGAGAAGTTCTCTTTTAAGACAGAAAATGCATCGTTACTTATATAGGCTGGCTTTCGACAACTTGATGTCGATGGAACACCTGAGTGTTTTGTCGAAAAGCTATCTTTTAAGACAGAAAATGCATCGTTACTTATATAGGCTGGCTTTCGACAACTTGATATCGATGGGACACATGAGTGTTATGTTGAGAAGTTCTCTTTTAAGACAGAAAATGCATCGTTACTTATATAGCCTGGCTTTCGACAACTCGTGTCAAAGTGGCCAGGATGCAATACGGTTAGAGAGCCGCTAAAAGTAAGAAGCAGGGCTATGTTAATAAGCTCTTTGTGTACAGAATATAAGATAGTAATACAGCAATAATTATAGTTTTTACATGATTTTTTGTACGAATTTCAAGTTTGTATATTAATATACAATAATATCTACTGTATAGTATCGATAGGCAAATTAACTAATAGCCGAATGTTAATAAAAATCCAGACAGCTGTTGTTTGTTTTATCACTCGTAATCAGTTGCTTGTTCTTTTTTCAAGGGGTTGTATTGGGCGACTAACCCGCCCAGTCCCAGTCAGTTATCAACATACAAATTCTCCCTAGGAAACCTATACACAGTAAGAACTTTGGTAAGGAGAAAACGAGAATTTATCAAACCAAAAAAAACTACTGAATA
Organism: Hydrozoanthus tunicans; assembly: GCA_026413305.1. Lineage (NCBI taxonomy): Eukaryota > Metazoa > Cnidaria > Anthozoa > Zoantharia > Hydrozoanthidae > Hydrozoanthus > Hydrozoanthus tunicans. The sequence goes on along the minus strand of JAOBAT010133008.1, from coordinate 8,636 downwards.
TGAAAACTAAAATTCTTCCAAAGTTGTTCAATGTAATTTGCTTAATTTTTTTTCCTTTTTGGATTAAAACTTTTGTCATCTGTGAATTCAAAATTCGAATAACCAAAGAAAGTTTGTTTAAAAAAGATCGAAACGTAACTTTTGACCGAGCAGGCCGGGGACTGTTAATCTGTGACGTAGCAGCAATGAGTTATATGGTTTTTGTTTAAAGAATTTTATTTCTGTTTATAATGTTATAAGATTTTTCTTTCAAAGAATTTCGAGGAAATAATTCATTGATTAAAGTTATAACAATGTGACTGTTGTAGCCAGAATTGGATTTTTTGTGATAAAAAAGATTGTTTCTGCTTCATGCCTCGTTCTACGTCATATGCCTCCTGCTACGTCATCACTGCACGCTTCAAGTCTAAAAAATGTAACAGGAACGGCGAGAAAAGGTTTTATTTCGAAAATTGTTATTAAAAGGGTTAAAGGGTTCTACTTTTCATCTAGAACTTAAAAAATACGCTTGATAGGGACTCTAATAAGCTACCTTGCCAGTTCAACCAGGCACCGTTTTTAGCCCCAGGCATGCAGTATTAATTAAGAACAGTTTGAGGCTCAAATCGCCAAAAAATTAAGAACAATGAGCCTCGGCCAAATTTTCTGATTCTTAATATAAAAAAAAAGTGTAGTGCGATAAATGCATTTATCTTTCACAAACCACATTTAGAAGCGCCGTTCATTGTCGAGCACTTTCCGGCCACCGGAATAATTTCACCAGACGATTTATAGCATGTAAAAATATATGGATTTTACATAGTTGATGGTTAAGGCCACAAGAAATAACCACAAGGTTAAAAATGCCAATTGACCACTTTGCATAAACCTACTAGGTACCCCTGAGGCAACAATAAATGCTGCCTAAAGGGTAGCATGAAAAGTAGTTAATGGACGGGAAAATAAAACAGAAAGCAAAAAAGCAAAATAAAATAAAATCATTAGAAAATTACAGACACATGCTACAAATAGTCACAGAAAATGTAAGAAATTAAGATCGATGGTCGGTTTGTAATACTGCCGGCTCGACAGAACAGTTTTACTTTAACAACACTAAAGACAAAACTTTGACGGAAAGCATTGCATGCGTACTCGACGTGTGTTTGCGTCGTTTTGGCGCGAAGTTTTCCCGCTTTTTTATCGCGCGAAAGGATGACATTGATTTATTCATCTCTCCAACGGCCTCTCAGTTTGACTTTTAATTTTTTACCCACTTTTAAAATAATCGACTTGACATGAAGACTAAGACCGTTAGCTAAATCAAAGTGCTGAAGAATTTTGCTACAAAAGCCATCTGCTGTCACAGAATATTTTAACCCATTCTCGAAAATAATTTTAATGATCAGAAATCTTGTTTTAGACTGTAATTAAGCTGATTGCTTCCCAAAGTTCTATTATAGATTTCGACAATTTTGACCTTATTAGTACAAAGATTACTTACTTGAATTAAGAAGAAACTAGATGTGGTTAAATGAATATGTCGATAATGAAGCAATGAGACATCCAAGTACACCGCTAGGGATAAGAAAGATAACAGTCGAATATGATTTCATTTTTCCTAGAGAAAATCATTTTTAGATCTGCTTTTGGCCGAATATGCATTGCCATTTATGAATAATTGATAAAGTTAAAAGAAATTGATTTTCAAAAATTACACAAACCAAAACCAAAACAGCGGATGTTTTCTCGCCATTTCTGCCCTTATTTTAATATTTTATTTTTTCCTTGCAAAATAATAAGCTGTGTGGGCATTAAGGAAATATAATCGTCAGGGTTTAAGTGTTTTTAGGGCGAGGCTCGACGAACAGAGAAGCGAGCAAAGTAACCGAACCGTAGTCGATGTTCTACAAGTCATGGAAAAGCGACAATCAGTGGGGTACGTGTTGATTGTCAGACGCCAAAACTATGTTCCAACTTATTTCGCTCAATGCGACAATGCTCAATTATCCGAGGACAATGGTTATTTTAAAAACAATTCTGCGTCGGTAGCAGAGATTAATGAAGACGAGTTGGATGGCTCTTCGTGCCAAATATCGAAAACAGAACCGCTCAAAAGATCAGAAAGCGAGCCTGTTATTCGTTTGATGCCGTCAAGCATCAAAAAAGTATATACAACTTTAACACTTAGCTCGGCGCCGGCCAAGCATTTTTCTTGTAACATAAACAAAATGAGCTTTGGCATTCAACGGAACTGCGTTTGCGATGGTTTCTATGGCTGTCCCGAGGAAGAGACAGTTAAAAAAACAGGTGAGCAACACAAGACTTCGTTTTTGAGAGTTTGGGATGACATACGGCCATGGAGTAACTTGCGTGCATTTAAAGTTAATTTTGCTTTATTCCATATACAAATGTATTTTTTGTTACAACTTTATGTGGTGGCTAGAATATTTTGTAACTTACACTTCAAAATATGACAATGTAATATCTCTTTTCACTTGGATATCCAATATTGATTTGAAGCTAAAATTCTTTTCACACGAATCTCTGAATAAGCTCACTGCTTTTGCATTTGGCTAAAAATTATTTTCAAAATCTCCAACCTTTTTTCTAACACTGTTTGTAAAACATAGCATAATTTGCCTGAAGGCTGAAGCCTGAAAAAGGACGCGAGAATTTTCACCTGTCCAAACAGGCTACCCATGGTGCACAGCGGGCCTAGGGCCTACCGGAAAATAACTGCAAGCTTCACTTTTATCCGGGTTGACAAAAACGGAATAATTCATTCAATCAGTACAATAAGATCGTGCAAAGAATTACTTTCATAGCTATTTCAATGGATTGTCGAAAAAATATTTATGTTAATCAACTAGTTCTAAAAGATCAATGCGAGGGAATTCTGACGCCTTTTCAATTGATAGGAAGAAAGATAAGTCTCAATGTAAACAGTACACAACTTGTTTTAAATAAGAGATAAATCAAAGTTTCTCATACCTCTCTTTTTAGCTTATCAAGTGATTTCATTTGTAAGAGATGAAACTTAAAAAACATCAAAGTCAGGACGAACTAACCGAAAACTGATTGAGTTTTGATACAGAGTTAACTCTCAAGGCTCCGTCGTCTCGGCATTTTGAACTTTCTTTCCGTTTAATGGGTAGCAAATGAGTATCGGTAAATCACAGCTAGTTCTCGAATTCTCGTCAATCTTTTTTATCATGTCTTGAAGACTTGTATTTTCATATTTTTCTCCGTCTCGAAGTCTCGAATTTTTTCACAAAGAGAAAAAAAAAATTATTATAAGAAAACCCGTGAACGACTTTCTGTATCGTCGGATCCAGTAAGGGGACCACGTCAGCTAAAAAATGGTACGAATGAAAAGTAAGAAAAGCATAAGTTTAAAACGACTATATTTCGACCGGACACTACCGGTACGTAAAAAAAACGGTTGAAAGATACTTGTGGTGAAAGAGAAAACAATGTACGCTATTTTGTTTTCATTTTCACCACAAGTGTCTTTCAACCGTTTTTTTTTTACGTCATATACAATATAATATTTCATTTTGAAATGTATATTACAAACGGTATTGTAAATTAATCCTTAAGACCTGAAGAAGACCGGTAGTGGCCGGTCGAAATATAGTCGTTTTAAACTTATTCAACGTTTATAAGCTTTTCTTTTCATTTTCACAAAATGGCTCGCATTTCGCGGTATTTCCGACAGAGCTCCAATCTTTTTCTTGCTTGAAATTTGTTTGGCCTCTCGGTTTTTTAAACCCTGCTTGGCAGAGGTTTCGCTATTTTCTCTCCTAGAGAGAAAAGTCTCGGTCTCAGATTATTCATTGCTTTTCGAAATCTCGGCCTCGGGGTTTAAGGCCGTTTCGGGCATTTCGGACAGTCTCGGGTTTATTCTCTTTCCCGGAGCCCATCGCTTCTCTTAGCCGGCGGGGCCTTGGAACGAGATATTGATTTCTCGTGCGAAGGCCCCGCCGGCTAAGAGAAGCGATGGGCTCTGGGGACGAGAATGTCTCGGGTTTACCCTTCGCTACCCTTCCTTTAAGATAATTCCCCAGTTTTGTATTGCGCATCTTTTTTGTTGCGTATATTAGAAACTTTAAAATGTTTACACATTTTTGTCAAATTCTAGTGAACGTTGAGCTCTCGAAAATATATCAGGAAAAAAAATGCAAAAAAAGTAGTTTTCTTCACAATATATGGGGCTTTTTGTTTAACTCGTTTCAGTCCCCTTGGAAACGGGGTAAAAAAAGCACATGTTTTGCCAGTTTTTCTAGAGTTTCTCCTAAACGAGTATGGGTACCCCAGAATTTTTTTTCGTCAATCAGACAAATTTCAACAGTACTCTCTGAAGAGAAAAATTAGGGAAAATCTGAGTGTCGCAAATGTGGAAAAATATAAAAAACGTAGACAAGAACACACTGTTTTTTGAGGTATTGGAAACATAGTAACAACAAAAGCACACAAAAGTGCCTCCTTAACAAAAATATTTTTGCTGAAAATCACAAGAAAATTGTTCTCTTAATCCAGAAGAACTCTTTACAATATCTTCCTTTATTTTCCTTACGCTCCCCGATGTTATCTTGGTTGGCCACACAAGGAATCTATAGTATTAGTTTCAAGCTTACAACAACAGAAAATAGCCCTGGAGGGGATATTTGTATCAATCATATCTCAAAAGTTAACATGGGCGCACCCCTTTTTTATTCCATTTTTTCGGTTTACAAATAATGATTGACAAATGAGGAAAGTGGAATGACCTTAAAAATTTAACTCATCATGAAAAGATGTGGCTCTTACAATGGAACCACAGATTTTTGATATAACAAATAATACTCTTCCAGAGCCGAGTAGAAATGACGGTAAATCAATGAAACAAAACCACGACATAACATACATTTTGCTGGTCTTGACTCAAATTAAAAGAAACAATCGTTCTGGAAAAAGAATTAGGTTTGGAAAATGAATTCGACCGTATCACACGGCCTTGAGATTTCTGGCCAGTCAACTTGAACCACGCAAGTGTCACGTGATAGCTGACCCGGTACGTCTTGTGTCATCGCAAACGTGGGACCGGTACCGGGTCAGTTTTCACGTGACACTTGTGTGGTCCATGCTGACTCAGCAGAATTTTGAAAAAGGTCGTGTGATTCGGTCCGAACCGCTCTTTGAATTTTAAGCAAGCGATTTAATTTTAGTATAACTAGTAACTGCATGTATTTTCCTCTCTTCAAAGCGTCATTGAAGAAAGGTAAGCTAGTTTGCCGAGTGCCTTGGAAGAGAAGGACCAACAGCACACCGACAAAACCTAACAAGAAAAAAACAGCGCCGGGGCAGCTGAGCAAGTCTGTCGCCTCAAACGATTACTACGTAAGCAACATCGACTTAACCGACGCATCGACAAAACAAGCTAGTCATGTGACTTCTTTGACGTCACCGTTAGCCAATGCGGTGTCGTGTGCAAGTAGAAATGCCCGAGGACTCAAAAGCCATCCAGGAATGTTTTACAGCTATGGTGTGGTCAGCGGTTTCCACTATCGAACGGCTTGCCTCCCAAAGCGTCGCTCTTGTGACGGCTATTTTGGTTGTTGTGACGAACATAAAGCTTCAAGCACAGGTATGTAAACCATTGTAAACTGCGTTTCTTGTCACGACTTTCGCAGTCATACTAGTTTAACTTGGGCACACTGGTAACAATTGTTATGAACAATATTCTTTACAATTTTGACCTCCTCTTTTAAATACTATTGAAAAACTTATTTAAAAAGCCAAATAATTCAGAGCTCGAAGAAAACGAAGGAAGTCCCTTAGAGATGATACGAGATGCTCGAGTACAACACAGTGGTCTCGGCTCGAGCTCGCGATCACAATAGGATAATTTAAGAGTCGAAACACGCTAACTACTTCGCTGACCATACAAACAATAAAGCTGCACATTATTATTATTATTATTATTATTATTATCATTATTATTACTACTATTATTACAATTGTTATTATTATTATTATTAAAACAATTGTTATTATTATCATTATTATTATTATCTTGTTACTATCATCATTATTGTTGCTGTTACAACTATCATAATTGTTATCACTATTAGTAGTATTTCCATCATTATTATCATTCTTATGAAAAGGTTTTTGCTTGTTTTCTAGCCAAACCAACACAAGGGCGAAAGGAAAGAGCGCCTTCTAGAGCTACATCCAGGACTTTGAAAAAGAATTCAAACCAGAGTTAGATATTTCAAATCTTGAAAAGTGAGACGAAATGTAGCAACGTGCTTTGGGGTTTGCTTTATTTCTCTATTAAGGTTTTCACAGTTGGGGGAAACAAGCCAGCCCCGCTTGGTTTCGGCTGCAGTTTCTGTTGACCAAAAGGCCAACATCAACTTTAGCCTCAGCCAAGCGGGACAGTCTTTACTTTGCGAGAGCAGAGTCAAAAAGCTATTAATTTACAAGTCACGTTTTCCTTTATCATTTGCAAACAAAGAACTTACAACAAAAGGTCAGCGCGTGCGCCGACAAAAAATTTAAAGAACAATAGGTTTTGCAACGTGACAAACGTAGCCGCTGTGGTTAGTGGGTAAAGGGTCATACACGATATATCATACAATCTGATTTATGCAGCTAAAAAGCCTGCGGGGAGGTTCTTGAAGCTAGTCTGGGTATAGGGGTTTTAGAACAAGTCAACTTGCATTAACGCAATGCTTTTCAAATAGCGCCTGAAAAGCCACAAAGATCACTTGAACCTGGTGCGTACCCACGTATCACCTCCTATCGCCAGCGCGGAGAACCGGAACCAAGGTTATTCTGTTTAGAAAAACATAATCTAAAATCTAGTCCGCCGAAGTGTAAATATACTCTCTTTAGGACGGGGAGCTCATAAACCATACCCTGTCTAACGACACGTCCCCGTATAGTCAATATGTACCCCCCCCCCCCCGTCGGCTAAAAAGCCTTAAAAGGCTTGTTTCAAGAACCGAACAAACAAAAACTCAAACTCGTAAACAATCAGCTCACAAAGGAACTTTTTGGCTGACGAGAGCTAATGGAGTATTTGGTTGACCTTTTCAAGAAGAAATAATTAGCTTGTAAAATAACAATAGGACATTTGAATCTTGTTTGGGTCTTTTCGATTTTAAAGGGTAAGAAAGTTGTTGGCACATGCGAGAACTGCGCAATGATAATAACCATGCATGTTAACTCTTTTCTTTACATTATTTATTTCCACGTTATTTTTCTTATATTACCTCAAAACAAAATACAATTCTCTACTTTGTAGCCAGTCAGGCAATAAAATAACAATTATGTTCGATATATTAATAGACTATTTGTCCTAAACCCAGAGTAAACACACAAACGGCGCAAGTACGAGCGACTGTTTAGTAAATAATAAGAGACAGCCTTTTTTCCAAACTTCTCTAAAAAATCCCTACAACTAAATTACCAACCTCCCCCCCCCAAAAAAAACTAAAACTTAAAGTTTTGAAAATATTCCAGATGCTTCCTTCTCATTGCGTCTGTGAATAAGATGATACTTTTACAATCATAACCAAATTTGTAAATCCATTGTTTTTGCGGACCACTGGTCTTACAAATATCACCAACCCTGATAAACGAAAAATTGGGAAATAAACACTGCAAATCATTACGAAAATACCTTAAGAAAAAATGGACTTTTTGTCCCGAAACCCTAGTTTTTGTTAGACCTGTGATAAACACACAGCGCACGACTTTTAAAAAGTCTTACCCTTTCGAGTCAAGAAGCCATGATCTCTTACTGATGAATTGGAAGGGGCGACCTTGTGGCAAGACATGTTACAAACGCTAACCCAACCTTAAGACAAAGCCAGGCAAGACAGCCACATAATAACAACCTGATATCTCTTAGGAGCCCTGAGTATACTTAAAATTTGTACGCTTTCAACAAGAACAAAGAGAACAACTAGGGAAAGAGCGAGAGACAAATCTGTAACCGCCATCAAGACTAAACGGCAAAACAGTCTCAGCCTTCGCCGGGATGATGGAAAACCCAAGAGCGTTCGTGGGAGACTGGGAAGAGGAAGTGAATGCGCACGCGGAAGCAAAAAGAAACCGTCCACACTTCCATTTCCTCTCCCCAGTCTCCAATTTGTAGAACGCGCTTGGATTTGCCGTGCGGCTTCGGCGATTAAAGAAACTGTTTCACAGTCTCCATTATCAGCAATTAAATTAGAAGAAACTTCAAACTGTCTATAACAATATTCGTAAAAGAATGTCATTTGGTGAAATTAAAATGCAGCTTAAAGCTGCCATCCTTAGGCACTGTCTCAATACTAAATATTAAATAAGACTAAAATAAGACTGAAACTTTAAAAGTCTGGTGGAATGTACTTTATCCATTTCAGCTAACCTACTAAAACACAGCCAGTCGATTATTTAAATAAAATCTACACATTCACTAAGGTCTTCCCTTAAACAACCGTATTTATTCGAATTAGCGCCCGGGCGCTTATTTGATTATTTGTCTTTAGAGGGGCGCTAATTTGAATAAACACAGTACCCTAAATTATTCAATTTAATCTCACAAATCCTGGAATAGTCACTAGAAAATGAATCAGGGAATGAACTGATCAAGAAGGAATCCGTTTTCAAACACATCTAAT
>JAOBAT010132997.1:0-12240 GCA_026413305.1 Hydrozoanthus tunicans | reverse complement strand
AACTAGTTGATCGAAATCTTGCTGTATTGAAAGTGGTTGTTAAGAACACGCGTTTGACATGGGAAACCATTCGTCCGCTTTTGACATTTAGGAATCAGTTTTTTGGTTTACTTTTTTGCAGAGAACTTAGATTAATAGTTGGACTTTAAGAAAAGTTCGGCGGGCCCATGCGGGCCCCGCCGTTTTAACGATGAAAATTGGCCTTGAAACTTAGACATTTTTATAATTTTTCACCTATTCTCCTTCTTTTCGCGGGAGTTGATCGTGTAATCCCATTAGATATCAACCACTATAAAAGTTTGATTAGTTCACTATGATTATGCTTTAATGCTTCCGGTAAGGGGTTTTCTCGTGGAGCCGTGAATACCCTTTTTAAATCTTCGTGATCAATTAACCGAGAAAATTAAAAAACCGTAATTCGTGCGCCACCTTGTTACCGTGCCCCGTGAATGTCGAAAATAATTTCCTGATAATCATGAAACATGGCCAGTGTTACTCGTAATCCGTGACATGTTTCGAGCTGGTAGTTAAGACATTGTTGTCAATTATTCCTCTCTCCCAAGACAGTGTCAAATAGCCTTCACACGTGGGGGATGAGCTGGTTAAAAATCGATGGAGATGTTTACTCTCCTGCAATCAGACAAAAATGAGGGCATCTGAACATTTCTCCCGGCATGCCTTGCGAGTCGTGTCCAACACCGCCTGAAGCAACTTTAAGAGAAAATTGACTTTTTCTGCATTTATTAAAACGACAAATTGAAAAAACAAAAATTAGTTTTCATTTCTTGATTTTGTAATTTTTTAAGAATTAGATGGCGGTAAAATACACAGAGCGACAACTCGCACCCTTATTCATACTTCTACCTTATACCTCTTCCAAGTATATCATCACGGACCGTACTTAACATCTTTATTAGAATGTAAGCATTACAATTTATGGTAATGCGAGAAAATTTAAGAAAACGTAACAAAACAGTAAATATTAATCATGTTCGGAACCTACAACAGTCAACAAGCAGTGGCGAACGTCATGATACGAGGAAACTGATTCCCCCGTTCGAGAGTAAGGACGATTCACCAGTAGGCCGGAAGTGTAGATACTGCAAAATCTAGCATAACGTCTTATTAAAAACACTATAGGCGTTGTACTTGTAGACAGATCAACTCCAGAATCTAACAGAAAACTCGCACCGGTAGATTACCCGCGGTTCTTCACTACAAGGTAAACTAAATTATCTGATAGATAACCGCGGGTTTTAGTCCAGAGGCAGAAAATATGGTAATAAAAACCATAAAATGGCATTATTTACGTATGTGATTACAGTGCACTGGAAATACTGAAAAAAACTTAGCTAGGAAACACGATCTGAACGCAGACAGAGACGTATGAAGCAAAAGTCGGTCAAAAGTATAGCTGCTTTCGGAAAATTTCGAAAATTAATTACTGATTACCCCCCCCCCTCCCCTCCTGTCCGTCAGTGCTCTTTACCCCTCCCCTCTGTCAGTGCTTCTTACCGCCATTTTAGTCTGTCCATATACTTCTTTACTCCCCTTCTATTCAAGCTCTCTTTAACCCCCTACCCTCTTCCGGTAGTGCTCTTGACCCCTTTCTCTGTCAATGCTCTTCACCTTCTCCCCCCCCTGTCAGTATCCTCTCTCCCCGCCTCTGTCAATGCTTCTCCACCCCCCCTCCTCTCCCAGTATCTATCAGTGCTATAGCAGAAGAAATTGAATCAACTTACTCACCTGTCCCCCGAATTACGATTTTCTCGCGAAAACTGTTCTTTCCACAAATAAGGTAAGCGTAGCTGACACAGGCTCCAGGTAAATCATTGGCCATACTGAAGGGAAAACAGAGTAAACTCTTTAGTGTAACAGCAAAGCCGTGGCTACACGGTGTAACGTAACATTGCATACAACGTTGCGCGCAATGGGAGAGTTGCATCGTGCGGCCACCTTTGAAATTGTTGCACGCCAAGTATAAACCGATCCTGCTCCTGCAGCATTGCACGCATCAATTTCACCGCGTGACTGCATGAAAGGTTGTAGTTGTGCGCAACGTGGCATGCATTGCTTCACTGTGTAGCCATGGTTTCACCGCGGACCGGAGGGAGAGTGGAAAGAGAGATGTACTCCTTACACGTGTCTCCTTGATACCCGCCCGTTGCTGATAGTGTTTGGTTAACCTGAAAGAAGTATACTGTACAGTAAGTATCACTGCGTTTATCATTTATCATTTTTGTTAATGTGACCTTTATTATCAATGAGGTTATCGTTATTGCGTTGTTGTTCTTTCTTGTTGTTATTTACTGCTCTTTGTTGTTTATTGTTGTTTTGTTCTTGATAACTCAAAATTCGTCTACTTTTTAAAACATTATCTTCCACAGGCCTCCATTAAAGGGGAACCCTAAAGTGAACCTTAATTTTTTAGACAGTTAGATGAAATCCTAAATGATGTGGAGACCGTATTTGATTTTTTTTCTCGTGTCGCGCTGATTTTCCAAGAATATCTTGTTTGAATGTTCGTGTTTCGGACGTTTATGTCGTTGAGTGTGGACGCTTGTCAACTTGTCAGCGGTAAACAAAGATAACGTGTGACGTAAAGTAACTTTCTTTAATTTTTCACCTTAAGTACAGTGGAACCCCGTTCATACGGTCGCCAACGGGTCACAAGAAATTGGCCGTGTTAACAGGTTGGACGTATTAACGGGGCATGACAAATACACTGGTAGTGTGTAATTATTCAATTTTCAATCTCGAATATTGCGATTCGCGCGTTTTGATTGGTTCATTCAATCTCGGTTATCAGCCCATATTCGGAGTTCACCAAATATGGAAACTGACTGTAGTGTTTGCAAAGCCAAAAAATAGGTTCTGAATAAAATTTAGCTGTTATTTTTAAGTATAAAAGAGTTTAGAAAACTAATTAAATTTATAAAACATACGCGCCTCGTCGGCTGTTTACCATCTCATATCCAATGCACGCTCTTAAATAATTCTTAAATAGTCCTTTAAATCATCTGGCAATACATAAACTGTTTCTAACTATTGCCCAATAAACCATAAAATACATTTTAACGACCTCCAAAAACAAAACAAAACGATTCATTTGCTATCCATCTTTTTTGTGAATGTTGTGAGTGGTAGTGAAAACTGATAGAACAGAACTGACAAAACTTACATGTCTCGAGCGTCTTGTTTTTCTCACGTGACCACATTAACGGAGTTAAATTGTAAAGGATTGTATGAGTAAGTAATCCAAAAAAGTGGCCGTCGGCCTTATTAAAGGGAGACCGCATTAACGAGGTTCTTTTATAAGGGAAAAGGTCAAAACAATGGTACTTCCTAGGAACCCGATTTAGGGGGTGGGGTATTATGTGCCGCCACCCACCACCTTTTTTCAAAAATGCTGAATTTCAGGAGAAAATATCATATTCAATGAAATAGATATTGATAAAGTACTTGTACCAACGCCTTCTTTGTGGAGAGAGGAGTCCATAATGCAATAAAAACCAATACCCCTAAATCAGGTTTTGAGAAATTGAGCTCTGAAAAAGTGGGGAGGGCTGGGGTAGGGGGGTATATACCGCCACCCTCCACCTCCCCCGACAAAATTGGGTTCCTTAAAACTACCATTGTTTTGACTTCTTCCCTAAGAGAGTGTATGGCCATTTTGCCGGGCCAAAAAAAGGGGGGGCCGTAATAACGAGGTGACCGTATTATTGGGGTGGCCGTAACGCGGGGTTCCACTGTACGCTAACTTAAATTTTACAAATTACGTATCAAGGTGCCGACTACCAGAAAAGACCATAAGAGGTTGTATTAGCCCGGCAGCCCGGACACATTTTAATATTATGCTTTATGGTGAGGCTGGCGAGCATTTGAACTGTCTTTGTTGTCATAGCTCGCTTACTTAGTCAAGAGTGAAAGTTAAAATCTAATTGTAAGCGATATCTTACTTCAATGATGAATCTTTTCAATTCAGTCGAGCCCATTCTTCACCATGTCTGACGTCATAGCCTCACTCTTTCTCCGCTGCCACCCTATTTCTGATCTGCCGGTACAATGCGGCACGCAACTTGTTTTTTAAAAAATACATTGCAGTAGCTCTAATTTTTCGGAAAATCAGCGCGACATGAGGGGAAAAATGTTTTATTATCGTTTTTACACTTTTAGAGATTTTGTTTGAAAAAAGTCGATTTTAGGTTTTAGTTCCACTTAAAGGTTTCTGTCCGGGCTCATAGAAGTTACATAACACTGCATGAAAACTTATTCATTTTAGTCTCAAAATGAGTTTGTTTGAATTTCGTTGTATCTGAAAAACCCACTATGAGGTTTTAGTGGTTTATTAAAGAGTGGTTTTGAGAAAGAAAGCAAGATTTCTTGCCTTGCAGTTAACGTTTTGATGAATTTGGTGTGCAAAGAAAACACGCTTGACACATTTTGTTTTCAAGGGGCCGCCGTACTGAGAAATTAATTCAAAATTCTAATTATCAACACCGCTTCAAAAAATTTCCATATTCCTAAACAAAGTAAACGCAAGGTCCGTATGATAACCTATAAGTCACATAAAAACCCTTAATTGCATAAACTATTTGCATTTTCAAATATATTTGCATATACCTTTATTTTTAAAATTATCTTCAGTAGCACTGTATACAGTTTTTGCATGCCCTGCTGAGACAAACGCGGGTGGCTGTGAAAGGAACAGCTATTCGAAAGTTATTTGATGCTATATTGCTGTGATTTGGTATCACTGATTGGAAATAAGTGGAAGTGCTTGCTAAGAGCAACTGTGTCATTATCATTATACAGACACATCACAGACTGTTATGATCGAAACGTCAATAATTCTCAACTAAGTCGATGCTCTCTGTCAGCTCTATCATGAGTTTAGGCTTTACATTCGTCTTGAACGCCTAGGCGCCTTGTTTATCGCTGTTTTTAAAAGAAAGCAATTTGAATAAAGTCTTAAAGATTCCGTTTTCAATAAAGAAGTAAACTTGGTTTATAATAATTCGTGGCAAAAATTTAAAGAAGTGAAAAGGAATGGACTTTTCGATGTCCGCAAGTGCAGATTCTAGATTCTAAAATGGACAAGAATTAGATTTGCACTTGTAGTTGAATCAAATACAATCTTGAAAATGAATTGAAGAAAAGCCAAAACTACTCATTTGTAAACATTTAGTTTTTCGATGCAATGGCTTCATTAAGGTAAGAGTGACTTAGAATCGTCGGATCAGGCGAAAGAAATACAATGGCACACTTACCAAAAGACGCAAACACCTGATATGAATCTAATGTATACCAAATTACGAGAAGAAAGTCCTTATTGAAAGAAGCCTCTTCATTGATCTGCAATTCTTGTATTTTCCGCAAACTTAACGAAATTTAATATACTTTTATATACTCTAAAGTGCTTTGCTGATCAGGTTAAAAAGAGTATCTTGAAATCTAAATACACTTGAGCGAATATATCGCTAGCTTGATCGATGGCTTTAAGGTACAGGATGTTTTCAGATTGAGTAGTGCAAAATCTGTCGCTTTAACTAAGCTTATTCACTCAACCTTGCATACATAAATTTCTTAATGGAAAACAGCAGTTTTTATCAATTAAATACAAATATTACTAGTTTGGCCATATATATATTTATATATATGTAAATTCTAGATAGCGAGAAAGCGGATCTTGAGTTGTTTTTGAAGTGTTGTCAAACTGTTTGCTTCATAACATGACAAAAACGCAATGAGACTAACTAAATCGTTTACCTTAAATACTTTATGCTTTCTTCAGTGACACACAGTCTATATTTTCTGTTAATCTTTCCAATTCACTCTACATATGAGACGATACAACATATTCAATGCACTCTTTACATTTGAATGGACTTCACAACTGCAAAATAGATTATTTCAACCCAATTAATACTACAGAAAATACGGCAAGGCAAAGATAAACTTTGACAAGGGTAAATTTAATTCCATCGAGGAAAGGATGCATTGATGAATCGGCAAGGAAATAGCAGTTTAGACAACCGAATCCATCTTTGCCTCGATGAAATAAATTTTGCCTTTGCCAATATCTATCCCTGTCTAACCGGTTTTTTTTTTCATTTGTGCAAGTGGGGCTGAGGGCAGTGTTTTTCGATCGGTTCGGTAATAAATGCATCTCCAAAGTTAAAGCTCACCTTTAGAAGGACGGAAGATGCTATTTAGCATCTTAAACCAGCAGTGCTCTTCTATATAATCAAAACTTTTCACATTGAATATAGAGTGAACGCATTCATTAAGCAAAGTTTAAATTCAAATTTCGTCTTTTAGCTGCATTAACGAGCTTAGAGACACTAAATTTGTACAAGTTTGCAAACTATTGGTGGTTTTCATAAGCACGAGGCTCTCTTCCTTTTGTTAGTGCTGTAACGTGTAGGTTTTAATGTTCCTAATGATATAAAACAGTCACATGTTCAGTTGTTAGTCGACAATTAAAACGATCGGTTGTATGAATGCACAGACAGACAAAAAGACTTCTGAGACTCAATAAGTAAAACTACAGACTTGTTAATCGACTGTTTTAAGGAAGTTTTGAAAATGGATAAAATTTTGTCTTTTGGCCCGATACAATAACAAATGAACAAAGATCGTATCATCAGAATAGTAAAAGTCGTTTTATTTTTTCTTCAACCGGCTTTCGCATCACTTAGTGTCGTTCCTTAGTAAATTTCAGCTTCTGAAAAACTTTTATTAGTGAAAAATTACTTTGGTTGTGCTATTCGTAATAACTAAATACATAAACAGAAAAAATACTAATGAATGCCGAACTGAGTTTATAGCTTACTTCAGTTATTGATTGAATAATCAAAAGCTCATCTCAATTCTGTTCAATCAACTCTTTTTATGGTCACATAACAGTGGCTTACCGGCTTTTATAGATTTCTATTCAGTACCTTTTTAACATGTCAAAGCCCTTTGAATGTTGAGACTGTTGAGTTTAGTTTGCTTGACTTTTTTATTATGCAGTAGTGATCTTCAAAGTGAGGCCAGGCAAGAATTATTAAGCCCTTTCAGAGGACCTGTGTGTGTGTGTGTGGGGGGGGGGGGGGGTCAAAATGTCACTTGTCTGTAAAATTTTGGCCATTTGTCAGTTGTCACTACTTTCTTCGGCCATTTGTCAGTTGTCAGTAAAATTTTTGGTTATCAGTAAAACTGTTATTGTTTATAAACAGATGTATAGTTTATAGCGTTTTTAGCCGATTAGGATCTTAGAAATTCGAGTTTATGAGACATACCTTACACAAAAAGCACAAAAGCTCGAACGCGCCGCCCTCATTTTGTCACGCTGACTGGATGGAACATCTCTTGAGAAACTTCAATTCGTTATCAAACCCAATGTATTCAGCTTCCTCGTCGTCTGAATCTGATTTGTATTCGTCCATCTGCACACTTTCAATTTCCGAGTCATTGATAAATGTAATTTCAGCAACACCGTGTAGCTGTATTCGCGGCATTATTGTGCATTTGAGCTCCATTTCCTGTATTTCTCTGGTTGGGATAGTGGTCGTCAGATGCGTCGTCTCCCTCTATAACGAAATCCAAGGACTGACTTAGTATGGCTGCTTGGGGTGTCATCTGATATACTGCCGGAGGAAGGGCACCTGCTTTGTCCTTCGTAGTTTCCCCGCACTGGCTGGTAGTTCTCCAGCCACTCCTTCATATGTCTTTCTGTCTCCGGTGTGACCTTTCTGGCGGGCAAAGGAGCCATGAACGATACTGCGGACATTGGCATGTTGGATTCTGGAACAGTGTAGTAGGATCTGCCATGCGTGAAATACTTCCCTGGCCAGAACGTTGTTCGTTTTAGGGATTCTTTTACAATAGTTCCAAAGTCTTGTGCATATTGCAGTACACTAAAAGTCTCATGCTTAAAGTGCGATACGGCATGAAGATTCTCAACTTGAGTTGTGAGAAGTGTCGCAAGATTTACATTCTCAAAATACTGGGGATTTATACATTTGACATTGTCAGTCAGTCGGCACAGTCCTTTCTTCAGAAGTTCAAGCAATTGTTGTGTTTTGTTGGAAACGGTACCTTCAGGGCCATTGGTTGCCGAACTTGGGTTAAGATTTCTTCGCTCCTTCACTTTGGCAACAGTGGTTTGCACGTAGTCATGATACCCGGAAACATTTTATTTAGCTTGCTCGAGCGTTGTTTTCTTTGTTGATTGTCCTTTGGTATGTACTCCGAAAGTGTCAAACAAGCTTACAAGCATTTTCAAAAATGTTCTCGTTCCAGAGAGACCTGACACAATCTTGATTTTGCCAGCAGCAAAATCAGTAACAAAAAGAGTCTTCTCAATCGAGCAAATGCCATGCACCTGAATAAATGTGCAGGAATGTTGGGTTCCATCTAGTTGGCCTTCGCGTTCGCTACCTAGCAACACAGACACGGTGTTATCAACAGGATTATACCTTTTCACTTGATGAACAATTCGATCAGAAAAGACGATAGTTCCTGCAGACTCTGTCATTCTTGTAACATCCGCATTCCACTCTGTGTTTCGAAAAGCTAGTTCCACCTCTCCTGTTTCCAGTCTGCACCTATAGTTACTTCCCTGACTCGAAACGCTTGGTGTGCATGAGAAATAGGCTAGCTGGCCCACAACAACAATGGAACCTACTTTTGTCACATCAGGTGGATACCTGGCCAGCTCTGTGGCTGTCCCATAGATAGTAACACCATCATAAGTTAACGTGATTTGGACGATGGCTCTCTTCTCATCGTCACTACAAAGCAGAACACCTTCACCGGCAGTACAAATATTGATGGCCTAAGGAGCTAAGGTTGAACCTGAACTTGGTCTAGATGTGTAACTTATCGGCAATTGACGCAAATGGTCCTTCAATCTGTCCTTTAACGTTGGTAAGGTTCCTTCAGTGTCTAATCCTAAGCATTGAAGATGGCTTATGAGATCAGGTTTTCGTTTGAGTGACTTCACATCAATTTGTACACCTTTCTCGAAATCGCAAAAGGATATATTCCTCGAACCACGCTCTGCAATAAATGCAACGCCGTCGTTGTAACACAATTCTCTTGCATCTTCCATGCCTTCCTTCTTGATACATAAATCAGCTGGTTGATGCAGGCGCAGGGTTGTGAGTTCAGATGTGATCAAGAAAAAGAACAGTTCCATGTGGACCTGTGCAAACTGCGATTGGTCTGGGACACATGCCAGGTTGATTGTTTTTCCAGAATCTTTATTTCTTTAGAGCGATTGTGTGAATAACAAATTTAATCTGTTCCAGTTCGTTAAGAAGTTCAGCTCGTGTAAGACGAACAATTGGCTCCACTGCCATTCTATCCTTGTTTCCGACACATTCTAAGGTTAGTTACTTCCGCAATCTATTACGGATTGTCAGATCATTGCAGTCACACAGAGTACGTTACAGCACCAGAATGCTCATTTCGCCATCCGACTCGATAAACCAATTTGACCAGCTGCATTTATACTTTTTCCTAAGTGGACAACGTCTGGGAAAGGAACAGCAAGCACATGTTCTGGTGGTAAGGCCGAGGTTTCAGCCAACGAAGCAAGTTCAAGTAATGCTTGCTTGTTGCACTCTTCGCAATCAGTCACAATCGCCATAACTACAACCTTTTTGTTGCAGGTGACGCCGTCCTTCAAGCAGTTATTACATGCTCTCAATGGTGGGAGATGAGATGTCTGACCTTTGCCTTAACATGCCGAACACACAGATCCTAAAGTGAGGCAGTCTTCGCACAGACTGACACAATCCGACGTTTCTCTTACCACAATATGCTTCTCACTTTGCTTCCTTTTGAGGCACCTCTCGCACGTTTGTTTTGTTGAGACACTGTTTTTCATACTCGATAACATTTTCTCTCCAGGAACAGATTTAGGGCGGTAATGCACAGCTACAGGCATTGATGCACCATTATCTAGAGCAGTTGTATAACTGACGTCTGCATTGGCTATAAGGTTTTTCTTTATAGCCTCTGAATCTGGTATAGGATGTTTCCTTACAAACTCAGCATCTACATCGTGAACAAGTCCTATTACCAGTTTCTGCCTCCGATCAAATTCAAGTCCCGGTTTCAATGCTGTTCCGTCACTTGTCAAAGCAACTGGAACGACTTTAACTGTGTCAGTGTCAACAATCTGGTTTTGGGTGGTGACAAAACAAACGAAAACTCTTCAGGTGTGGCTTAATATTTCCACTTGACGTTGTGTACCCTGCCTGGCAACGTTTTGAAGCATTTATTGAAGGCCCGCATAAATTAAAGTCAGAAAAAGATTTAAATTGCTTTGCACCACCCCCTTTCAGTCCCGTTAAATCCTGGCCTCTCACGAAGTTTCTGGTTCTTTGTCCTCCCAGATACTTAATAGTATCGAAAAACTCACAGACGTCATCATCCCATTTAAAGTCCGAATGTTCAGTTGCATCAATTAATGCAAATGATGTGGTATTGTTGAGGAACTTGTAGTACATACAGTCGTCAGGGATCTTCCCATCTTTTAACAATTTGTCGAGCTTTATAGCAAGTGGGTGTGCATTTTCCACGCAATTGAGAGAAAAGATCAATATATTCATAAAAGATCAGTGGAAATGACACCTCGCCTTGCCTGGTACTAAGCACATTTTATTTATCGCTGAAGAATGGTTCCAGGTAATAAAAATGTTCTTTGATGACAAGCTAACGGGTTTTAGAAATTCTTAAGGCAAAGATGTACTTGTATAACACTCGCCCTACTAAACTGAAAGATTGCCACTTACAATTTGAAGGATATGAATTTATCTTGATCTTCTTTTTCACTCTCTGCATCGCTGTCAGATGGCTCGCTGTATATATTAACCTCATCTTGGTCTGAAGAGACTACGTGTTCTTCGTTAGCAGATACGTTGTCATCAGATGAAGTACATTCCACACAAGTAACGTCAAAACCATCTTGTTCTTTTATAATTGCGTCCACATCTTCACTTTTAGGACAAAACAAAAGACTCGAGTCAGAAAAGCTGCGTTTATTAAACCAAAACATATCCCAAGGTGGAATGTTTTATATTTTACAGATGGTTACAGACTATTTTTGAATGATGATGTTACTTGGAGTGGCCTTCAATTGTCCTTCAATTGTACATTCGCGTTACTCAGTGTATTATGTAAAGCTGTGTACATTTAACTATATAGATAAAAGGATGCATGAATGTGGCCATATTTTGTATTAACTATAAGCTTCAAAACATGATATAAGCAAACAACTTCAGTCTACCATAAAAATTCAATCAGAGGCTGAATTACTTTTCTGAAACAATAGTTTGGTCGGGGTCATCATCTTCAACACAATAAACGGCATCCGCATCATCAAGAGCTTGGCTCGTGACAGGACTGTTTGTACTTGCACTGAAGAAATCCCTTATGTTGGAGGGTCTTCTAAAAGAGGCATTCCGTTTTTTAAGGCAGCGATCATAGTGCGCTGTAAAAAATAAAGAATAAAATGACATTAAAATAAGGAAACAAATATGTCAGTTGGTTCGTTTTCGGTATTACACAGTGCAAGATCGCAAAAAGCATCATGTACAAAGCAACACAAATGAAATAAGAAAGGTACTGATAACCTAACAAAGTAAATATCTACGAAACCGTCCTACCTGTCTTGAAATAGGGCACTTTTCCTTTCACAGTACGATTAACTCCGGGGACACACAGGAACTTTACACAGATTCAACACTTGAATTTATCCTCACTCACAGCTGCAAACTGTTCCAACTTGTTCAGTTCTAAGAGTAAATACAAGAGACATACACATCAGTCATCAAAAGTTTCACTTTCCTCCCAGTGAATATGACATAGTAAAAAACATTTTAGGATAAAAAACGTAACAAACCATTTTTCAATGACTTAACGTTTTGAAAGAAAAAAAAGTTGTATGCCCACGTCAAGAAACCTAGACCCCTTCCCCCAGCCTCGCCTATTCACACACTATAAAGAAGTGACGCTCTCGTCGAAAGGTTTGTTTCCAAATTATTTGCTTGGTTACTTTTGTCAGTTTCAACTACCTTCATTCAATTTCTGAAACTCGCTCTCCTGCCGACTGTTCCTTTTTGTTTCCCCAGTTAAGGTCATTCCCCTGAAAAAAATCCACACATAAATTTTTTTTCAAACTTTGTCAGGTTGCTCTTTTGTATATGTTGACTCCTAAAATGGAATAAAAAGTGGGGGTCACCA
>JAOBAT010132986.1:0-12242 GCA_026413305.1 Hydrozoanthus tunicans | reverse complement strand
ATGAAATTTGATCATCCACCAAAAACTCTGGAAGATGAATTAAGAAATTCTCCCAAACTTCTCATAGGAATGCTATGAACTTAAGTTGGGAGAATTTACGAACTCATCTTTCGGCACTCTTAGGGGTTAAAGGGTTTGGCAAATTACCTTGTTAGGTACCAGTTTATCTTATAAGGATTATATTTGATTGTTTTAATGACCATGTGATTAGTTTTGTCCCTGGCACATCCAGTCAGTTTGTCTCATTTTGGTTTAATACTATCTACAGAAATATCTGGATAAGGCTGAAGAAGACAAAAAGCGATATGTTGAAGAACTGAAGGCATACCAGCAATCAGAACAGTTCCAGGCTTTTGTCAAAAGACAGACAGCCAAGAGATCCAAACACTTGACAAGTAAGCGTGAAACCAGGTTCTTGTAAGAAAAAAAAAGTTAAAGCAGGGAGGTGCGAGTTTCAACATATACATGTTTGAAGTTGATATTCCCGTGCAATTTTAAATGAAGCAAAAAACTGAACAAAACAATATACACTTACATAACTCTTAATTTTAAATATAGCATCAAAAAGTCCTGGAGAAGAAGCCGAAATATCTGTACCTATTTAAGAGTCCAAAACAGTACTTGCACTCGCATTGCGAGCGACTATGGTTTGGAAAGTTTATTTCATGAACAACGATAAAATATAAACCCTTCCACCTCAAATAATCAAAGTAAATATAAATAGGACTTACCTTTGATAAGCAACTCGCTTCTTGTAATTCTTCTTGTTAGAAAAAACGCTTTTTTGGGAGAAAAAAGTTGATGTGATACATCGAACTTGCTTAATTCTATGCGAAGATGTTTTGCCGTGGATGCAGCGGTGTCAGCGGGTTCTTTTGTCAAGCGCGAAACGAACTTTGAAAAGGCAATTGACCAATCAGAGCGCAGAAGCGGGGTAATTAGCATACAGTTGCGTCTCCATCTCACTCGCACCTCCCTGGTTAAAGTGAATATAAAACAAAAAAGTTTATTACTTCGGTGGATAAACACAAATGCTAAATCCATGGTTCTCGAGATATAATATCTTAAGAGTTAAAGCTTTCAGCTGATGACGTGACTAGTGATTCCGACAAATTTGCATTTTTATAAATCTGCCGCCATTCCATAACCTTTGGATGAATTTCAGCCAAACTGTGATTGATGATTTTTTTTTCCCGAAATATGTCAGCAGCCTAAGTTTGGCTTAAATCCATTCAAGTATGTATAAGCAGCAGTTGAAGATCAAAATGTTTTAACATTAAAATAATTATTCAAAAAAAGAACCATTAAAGATTTTGGTAAAATTTTTAAATCCTCTTTTAGCAAGGCCTATCCCCTGAAATAATATAATATTTTAATTCATATGCTTTTTAGAATATTTTGCACAGATTTATAAGAAACTTGTAGCATGTGGTGGATGAGAGCTCACAAACAGTTCAAAGGGTCAGTGCTTAAATGGCCTATGTAACATTTCACTAAATTCTCCAAACTAGAACCCGAACTTTTCCTGTT
Source organism: Hydrozoanthus tunicans (assembly GCA_026413305.1). Lineage (NCBI taxonomy): Eukaryota > Metazoa > Cnidaria > Anthozoa > Zoantharia > Hydrozoanthidae > Hydrozoanthus > Hydrozoanthus tunicans. Next base: position 10,712 of record JAOBAT010132986.1, on the reverse strand, counting down.
ACCAGTTTAGGAGAATTTTGGTTTTCATCTTAAGTTGTTTGCTACCTTCAATCAGTTTCCATTTTTTCATTGCAAAATGGGGACAGTTGCGAGGGAGATTTGAAGAGGGAAAATTTTGAAGAACCAAACTACCAAACCGTTCCTAGTGACCATGCGCAATGCAGCTTTGGTTTGGGGACGACTTCTCTAAAAATCCCCATAACTTTAACTGATTTCTCTTAAAAACTACTAATTACGAAATCTTTTACCTCCCTCAGTACAAAAAATCAATAAGTCTCTTCCTTTTTCTTTTCACTCAGTCTGCGATCGTTTGAGTGGATTTTGAAAATTTGAAACTATGCACCGCAAAATCGACAAAAAACACTAAAATCGCCTGAAAGTGGTTTTGATTGTAATGCTCCTTAAAGCCATTAACCATTGGTCTGGTAGCTTAGATTCCTTCTTAATACATTGATGGTTTAACAATATGAAGGTGTGGATGTCACTGAAGAGTTGGATTCTAGCATACTGCTGAACACAGAAAATGAGGTTTGTATAAAGTTAAGATTGCAGTGTGGTTGAAAATATTATAAAGTACTTTTAAAACTGATAGTAAATTCGAAAAATCAACCAAAACACACAAACATTGATTTCGATAAACATATACTGGCAAAATATAACGATAAAACGCTAAGAGCCCAACGTTTCAGCGACTTCTTGGTGCAGTTGTGTGAGATACGCCCGTGGACGTCATCTGTTCACATCCATGGGTAGACATAGAAGCAAGACCTCGCCTTCTCGCAGACTTTATAATAATAGACACGCAGGCACGATTCCGCGTAATCCTCACAATCGTTTTAAGGTGAAAGAAAATGCCACTACAAGCTTGATTGTCTCGTTAACAGACCGTGTTTAAAAGTACAATTAATTCTTGCTAAGACTTTGTCTAACTCATGCAAATTAATGACACTGGATTAAAAACCCAGGTTAACAAAAGCTAAATCCTTTGCTGAGCCTACTGGCCCGCCCATTAGGCCGGCGCTTATCTCCGGTTTCCGTAGTGTTAAGCGGATGAGAGTCTTTGACTCCCCCTGGACAGGACACTAATCTATCGCAGGTTAGACCCAACAGAACTGGTACTCATTTACACAGCTATGTTGAATGGAAAAAAAAACAGGTAAAGTGTTTTGGTCAAGGACACACGCGGTGGCTGAGCGGTTAGCGTGTTCGGCGCATAATCCTAAGGTCACGAGTTCGGGCCCCCTCAGTGATCTGACCGGGGCTTGAACTCGTGACCTTAGGATTACGTGCCGAACACGCTAACCGCTCGGCCACCGCGCCGCAGACAAGTTATCCTTGTAGTCGCCTATACTTAATTCAGTTTCCCTTGACAACGGCGAAAATGTGAGACTCCTTTATTCTTAGTTTTTGCTAGTAACTCAAAATAAAGTATTGATATTATTATTTTTTCAATATTTTGTTAAAACAGGACGAGAATGACAATGAGCTGTTCTGTCGGACATGCGATCAGTATTTCAGTTCATTACATAACAAGAAAGAACATATGTACGGAAGGCAGCACCTCCAAATGCTAACAGGAGAGTTCGAACGTGAGGCTGAAACCATGGCAACAACAAGTATGGCAACAAACCATCATGTGAACAGTACTGAGCCCCATGCTCCTCATCGGCCAAGTGAGTCTCAGGTTCCCAGCCGGTCAAGTGACTCCATTGCTAATGAAACAAGCATGTGTTGTTCGGATCCTATTCTGGAGATTCCACAGTTCATGGAAATGTTTCTGGAGAAAAACTTAAGTGAGTTGTTAAGCAGACTTGTCATGTGAACCCCTGTTAACTCAAGGCTTGTGCTATCGTTCAGTGTTAGCAAATCTCATACACGTATATGTCAACTTTTCTCTAAGAGTTTTATCATCAGCAATTCGAGCCCTCTCCTTGCTCAAAGATTTTCCATAGTAACTCAGATAAACAACAATACGTTTTGAGCTGGTTTTCAAAATGGTTTACCCAGCATAATTCCGTTTTGTTGAATGCAGGGTTCGTCTGGACCCTGGAAATCCTGGAAAACCCTGGAAAATTTTTGAAGCCCTGGAAATCCCTGGAAACCCCTGGAAAAGCCCAGGAAATTTTTCATTAAGCCCTGGAAATTTTCATAGAATTTTCTTGAAAAAACTAGATTTCCCAAATGATGCATTGTTTCAAGTAACAACTAAGACTTCAAACTTAATTTTTGCATGTCGTTGCTATATTAAGTCCAATAGATACAAATATTCATGACATTGATTGCTAAGACGTTGTTTAAACAGTTGATTGTGAACGTTAATATTTTCATTCTGGAATTAAAAAGTCCTGGAAAAGCCCTGGAAAAAATAAAAATATAGCCCTGGAAAACCCTTGTTTTTTTAAGTTCTGAAGGTGTACGAACCCTGTTGATATTTCCTCCTACAGATTTCAGAACAATTTTACTTATTTACACAAAGGCTGTGCTTTAGATTTAAAATAATTACTAGGTTTTAATTAGAAAAAAAAAACTAAATCTAAAGTTTTGTCAGCATTGGACTATTTGATGTCACGTACAGTATTCATAGAAAGGCTACAACTTGTATTTGATTACAAGTCTCACTGCTGGTATTTGATCTTAATTCTTCTATAATTATTATTCTTGAACTAAACCTGCAACAGGCTTTAGCTATGACAGGATCCATGTGATCAAACTAATTCAATCAGGCATCCATATAAGTCTGGGTACTTGGTTAAGTCCCTGGCTTATAGCATAGGTCCTGACAACAAGTATAGATGCCAAGAAATAACTAGAACCAATGACCATTATATTTGTTTTAATTTACCATTCACAATCATATTTTTGCCTATGAACCAGATAGTATTTTTGGAGTGTATAACCAACATTATTATGGTTGTATTCACATCTTCGTGAGCATAAAACAAGGCTGCACCATCAACAATACAGGATGATGTTGCTATGAGTTGTCAAGATTGTAGATCACTTACAAACATTATAAACAGTAATTGTCTGGTTACTGATACATGTGGAACCCAACAAACCATGTTCTCAGAGTCTAAAAGACAGCCACAACAGGTTATGTCTGCTTATTAGGTAGTTGTCAAACCATGTTAAAGATGATTAAATAACTGTGATTTTATAATTTTGTGTTTTAGTGGCTGAGGATGTGTCGCTAACTGGTGGCTCAGCAGTACAGAGAATACGACTTATTGAGGAAGAAGAGCAAGTGAGTCAGTTAAGAGGGAGTAGCCTTCATTTGTTCAGGGAGAACATAGTAACATTCAGTTTGCCTTGATTTGCTCTGGGTTCTCCACAGATGGAGCCAAAAAACAGCATTATTTTTTCATGTAACAAGTATTTGTTTTTTGATCGCAGTCTTAGAATCCTTTCTCTTGTTCATGCGGAAAAAGGTTGCCCAAATTCTTGACTATAAAAATTTATTTTACCCTCTGTATTTTTGACACCATTACTTGATAGACATATTTTTCCGTACAGCAAATACTGGTTATTGAAAAACCAGGTTTAATATTTTAGCTTAGTGGGCAGAGCACCTAACCAGTAATCAGAGGGCTGTAGGTTTGATTCCCTTCAGTGACTCAAAGTTATTCTGCGCATTCTTCCTAATCTTATAATCAAGTTGCATAATCACTTCTGTCAGCAGTTGAAATAATATCCACCTTCACAAATCTATCTAGAATTCTCATAGGGTGGCTTTAGTGCTTAAAAAATTTCTTCAGCAGATTGAAATTTGTTTTCCCATAATCTTGCTAGCAGATATCCACCTTCACAAATCTATCTAGAATTCTCATCTCATTCTCATTAGAGGTGCTTCAAAAATGTTGGACTAAAATCATGGCCTCTGAATGGAAAATAATTGACGTTTGAGAGCTCTGGTCAAAGTGACTTGTGCTCTTGGCTTTCTGCTGTACAGCTGCGTAACAGGATAAGTTGGATGGATAGTTGAGTTTGACAGTGATTAGAAAGTTTGAACTTTTGAAAATGTTGTTAACATTATAAGTACTACCAATTCTTAACTTTATAATACTTGTAGTTAAGGTCATTCCTCTGTTTTGCATTGCGCAGCTCTTCTGTGCATTTTCACAATATTTATATTTGTACGGAAGTTTCACACTAATGGCTCGATTTTGCCTAACGATTCATGTATTCGTTGACCAGAATTGATTCCATTCATTTGGACACAAATCAAGGCGTATTCAACCACACTCGCCCCAGGCCCTTCACAGAAAATTCCGTTTTGATGCTAATTTTTTTGTTTTGATGTTAATTATTTTGCTGAATATCTAAAAACTGAAATTGGGGACCCCCCTTTTTCTTTTTCAATTTTGTAACAAAATAACTTTTCCCAACTGGTGCAAAAATTTAAACAATATCTATCGATAGAAAGTACAGAATTTGGGTCATTGAAATCCTTCTGGTGGGCAATTTTTAGCTATTTTCAACTAGGGATGAGGTAATTTTAACGCTGATTAATCATGTTAATTAGTGTCATTTATTGACAAAACTCCTTAAATGTGTAGCTTAGTCGACTGAAAGTTAAAAAAAGTGATAAGAATATAAGTCACTCTAGTGTACATCAGTAATGTTTGTTATTGGCAGCCGGATAAAAAACTGCGATGATAACATTTTTTGAATAAATTGGCATAAAATAACCATAGTTTGACACTCTGTAATTCAAAAACGAAGTTGGTGACCCCCACTTTTTATTCCCTAGTTGGAGTCAACCTATACAAAGGAACAAACTGACAAAGTTTGAAAAAAAACTATGTGCAGATTTTTTTCAGGGGAATGACCATAAGTATTTCATATACAAGAACAAACTGGAAGGATGTTCTACTTATTTCAACTGTATTTTAAAATTTTGAAATAAAATTATATTTGCAAACATACCGAAAAACTTACTGCTAATATACATACAAATTCCCGATTTGAGGCATAGTGGAGAAACTTCAAAAACCCATTTATCTTTTTTGTTAATCGCTTAATTGCTTCTTATTTAAGAAAAACAATTGTTACACTAAAGATATCTTGTGGAAATAAGAATTTGCAAAAAAAAATACTTGCAAGCCAAAGTTGAAACAACAGTGTGCACCTGTTTCAGGGTGGCACAGGGGCAGTACTGGATGAAGACCTTATACAGTACTACCAGTTCTTAGCTGACAAAGGAGATGTCCAGGCGCAGGTTTGTTTTGTCTAGTTTGTTAACTTGTAGTACTTTAGATAAAACTGAATGCATAAGTTTAGCAGCACTTCTTTCACACCTACAGGCTGAAGGTTATTTATAGATTGTACTTGAACTGCGTTTACCTTGTGCTATTTATGCAGGTTGGCCTGGGACAACTCCATTACCAAGGTGGCCGAGGAGTTGAAATGGATCATGCTGTAAGTTGAGTCTCTTGTTGTGGATTAAGTTTTGTGACTGTACTGATCAATAAGCATTTTCCCAAACTTAACTTAAGAACGTGTAGACGAGTTGTTTACAGGACCAATCTTTCAGAACCAAATGTCTTGACCCAGTTCTCACTTAGTTAGGTCAGCAGGTTGAGTATCAAATCATCTATTAATACCAGGTCAAGTTACCCAGATAACCCGTTCAAACTCTCGAAGCTCAGTGAGTAATAACCAGCCATCAAGTAGAACCGGGTTAAGTAATGCAATTCCCGATGTGAGTTCCTATAGTTCAGTGGTTAGTTTATCCAGCCACCCTGTTTTTAAAACCAGGTTAATTGATCCAATTCCCCATTCGAGTTCCTGTAGCTCAGTGGGTAGTGCATCCAACCCAACATCCAATTCTTCACTGTGAGTACCTGTATCTTTGGTAGGGAACATCATTGAGTAATTTATAATGCTTGGTGAAGTGCTCTTTTAAGAGTTCTGTGTCTAGAAAGGTGGAATATCAAGCTGACATTCCTTACTTCTTTCTCTGTCTAGAGAGCGCTTAGATACTTTCAACAGGCAGCTGATGCTGGCAATGCAAATGCCATGGCGTTCTTGGGAAAGGTTCGTGTTAAGTTTTAATACATGTTGTTAAAAATATTAAGTGCTAAGAGTAGAACATATGTTGTATATTATACATTCCTTTACATCCATCCATCCCTTTTACATCATACAGTTGACAATCATTTCAGATATCATACTAAAGTTTTTTGTGGCCACAGATGTACTCTGAGGGGAGTTCTGCTGTAAAGCAAAACAACGAAACAGCCTTTAAGTGGTTCAAGAAAGCAGCAGATCAGGTAAAACAAAACTGTTGCTTTTCAGTTCCGATCAGTAACTGCTTAGATTGGTACTTTACATAAATTAAATGTGTCTTTAATCAATATACTCCATTACACTGTTGCATGCTACAACACAGACAAACAACCGTGATATCAAACATGTTCACTTCTAGTTTAATTAACATTAACATCGGTAGGGTTTAGACAGTGAAAGAACTTTCGCCAATCATTACTTTACCTTGTTTTTATCTAATTGGTACTCCTAGTAAATTCCTAGTAAATTGAAACAAAAAATTATCTCTGTTTGTGTCTGGACTGCAGGGTAATCCGATTGGCCAGAGTGGCTTGGGACTCTTGTACATGTTTGGAAAAGGAGTCGCAAAGGTAGGGAGGATGACGTATATCCTTTGGAATTAATTTGTTCCGGTAACGTTGTAATTATGTGAATTTACATAACACATAAAGTGTAAGATGTAAATAAGATAGAACACATACAGAAAATATAGCAAGATTTGTCACAAATGATTATAACTCTTCCACTAGCACATCCATCCCTTGGACGGACTACTTTAGAAATCAGACGCCTCGCAAATCAGTCTATAATGTTTTTAATTATAATAGAACGGGATTAAATTAGTTTATATTAGCTCTCCTTCCTATGTTAAGGAGAACCCCCGACCAACAAGATCTAATCCCTCAAGGAACAGAAAAATAATCAGCAATGTCCTCGCCTTCTCTTATTCTTTCTTTCTAACCTGGAACACTGCCGCCTCAGCCGCAAATATTAACGAATTCAAAACACCCTCAGCGCTCTGCATATCTAACATCAGAGCACCCAGTCATCTAAGGAGACTGTAACAGGCCAAAAACCCTCCCTAGACATGAGCTTACAGCTAAATTAGGATTGAACATTTAAGCATTTAAACGTTTATGCATAAAGCATGTGCGCCCAACGCGATGTTCAATAAAGAGTTTGCACTTTTTTGCAAGCAAATGTGCAAAGTTTATTGTGGAGCCACGTGGCACTATATTAAGGTGAAGGCCAGCGACTGATAGTAACAGGCTTGCACAGCTTGTTAAACATGAGCTGCTACCACCGTTTAACAATGAATAAAACGAACTGTTTTGAATCAGCAGAATTACGAGAAGGCTTTCCAGTACTTTAAGCTGGCTGCTGAGCAGGGCTGGGTTGATGGGCACCTACAGATGGGCACAATGTATTACCGTAAGTGTACAGTGGAATAACTCTTGTTGGGGGGATGGGCCCCTAAAAATGGTCACATTGTGATAGGGAAGAAGCTCCTTAGAGTTAGTAAACATCAATAATCGGGCACATAGTGTTGTTATGGTAATCATGTAGGCAAGCATTACTTTGGTTTTAGTAGACACCTGTAGTTATGCACGATGTATTGTTATTGTACAATAAAGTAGTTCTTCTCAATCCAAATGATAGTTGACTTGAATGATGATGATGATGATGACGATGATGATAATGATGATGATGATGATGATGTTGATGATAATTCGAACATCAACCTAAGCTTACGTTCAGTTCTCTCATGCTTTTTTGTCGTCTGTCTCCATTTTCTCTGGAAACCTTTAGATGGTCAATCTTAGGAGTTTGCAAATTAAAAAGGTTCCAATTGTTGATTGTTCAAGTTGATTGACTTCAAACTCCTTTGTATAAGAGAAGCTGTGATATTAGCCATCACCTTTAAGAACTGGCTTAACCTTTGTTTAATCTGTGTTACAGATGGACTGGGTGTTAGAAGAGACTACAAGATGGCGATAAAATTTTTCAATCTCGCCTCACAATCAGGTAAAACTTCATGAAAAAGTTCATGCAGACCGTTAAACAAGTCATCAAAATCGCGGAAAGCCCTTTTTTGACATGATATATAACTAAAGTAATGTTTTGGGATTCGGCTTCTGTTCTCTGCTATTTGTGTTCCGTTACTTAGTGGTAATGTTGCTATTAATCAATGATAATTTATGGTACCGGGTAATGATGATTGATGGCAACCCTCGTGATAATAAAGAATAAGATAAAAGATGATTTAGAAGAAGTTACTGATAATGGATGGAATAAGGCCTTGGTAATGAAGCCACCCCGAATATCAGTCAAACCTGTGTGTGTTCTATTTACTACGCAGGCCACGTACTTGCTTTTTATAACTTGGCAGTGATGCATGCATCTGGCACGGGGGTGATGAGATCCTGTCACACAGCAACTGAGGTGAGTAGTGGCTGTTGCAGAACAGGATAAATGTGATGTTCCATATTGGGGCATTGAATCACTCAGGGGTACGAATAAGTTTAGAAGGTACACACTGGAACAGTTGCTGTTTTTTTAACTTTGCTAACATGTGGCAATCACATTCACTCCATAGCATTTGACGAAGATTTGAGTTATTGCCTATGTATGCGTTTTGTAATTGATTTATATAAAGTGTGTTAGGTGGTTAGTATTTTAAATTCTAGACCGAGAAAAATGGAAGATCCGACGTTTTCCGTTTTACCACGGTGTACAACTTGAAGTATTTACCAAATTGTTTCTACAGTCTCCAACCGTATCTTAGTATTTGGAGCGTGGTCATAGTATCTCAGTTTTTATAATAAAAGCTCTTACGACTTAGTCAAAATTCCAATTAGAATGCTGCTGCGGAACTATTTCCTTCTCTGATACCCCAGCCGTGTAGGATTATCAGAATCCTGCTGCGGAACTATTTCCTTCTCTGATACCCCAGCCGTGTAGGATTATCAGAATCCTGCTGCGGAACTATTTCCTTCTCTGATACCCAAGCCGTGTAGGATTATCAGAATCCCTGACATGCACAAAACGACTAGTAATTCGCTGTAAGCAATTGCGATAATTTGCTTTAAAGGGGAACTGAACTATGACTACTAGTATGATTACTGGCTGTAGTTATTACTGGCTAGAGTTGATTGACTTGCAGGCTGATTCGCTAAAAACGGGGTTTGTTGTGTTTTTATTCCAGCTGTTCAAAAACGTTGCGGAGCGTGGGAAGACCGCTGGCATGTTGATGTCGGCTCACGACTCGTACAAGGCTGGTGATATCGACACGGCACTCGTTAAGTACGCAATGCTGGCTGAACTGGGGTACGAGGTTGCCCAGAGTAACGTGGCACATATTCTGGATCGTGGTAATACACAATACAGAGCTGTTTAGTATGCACAAAGTGCCCAAAACTGTTCTAGATTAGTTGGCGATGTGGTTCCACTTTCCAAGTTTCACACAACATAGTGTCATAGATTTCTGTGCTAACCGCTTATTAAGCAGATACGATCAAGATTCAAGATGTCTGATACAATCAAGACGTCCTGATACAGTGAAGATGTCCTGATACAGTCAAGATGTTCTGATACAATCAAGATTTCTAATTCAATGTATTTATTTGTTCTGGGTTTGGTTATTCTTACCTTGTGTTTGTTTAATTTCAGGGCAATCCAACCTGATCATCACCAATGAAACCTATCCACGCGCACTTCTCTACTGGACGAGGGCAGCTTCCCAAGGTGCGTCCGTTTTATGACTTCCAACTCGGCTTGCTGAGTAGCCAGCAGCTGATAACTAGTTTTGTGTTGTGTTTTGGAACATACTGCCACCATGCTGGGAGTAAAAACGTTTTTAAATGTGTTCAAAACAAAATAAGACTTTGTCCGTGTTTTATTTCTTGTGTTGTTGGCAGTTTGTATGTTCTGAAACAAAACAATACCTTGTGTTCAGCTAACGGCTTTAGCTGGGTTGAAATTGTTCAAGCGTTGAGTTTATCAATTTTGTTTCTTGATCTTAACTAGTTTTTAATCGGGGAACTACGTTCGTCCATTAGTTATGGTGTCCGAGAGCCTACGGTTTAACGTCCTTATCCGAGAAGACGCGAAGCCCTAACCGTTTGAAAATGTTACAGCAAATGCAGCAACTTTTCAGTCATCTTAAGACCCAGAAACAGGAATCGAACCCAGGCCTCCCGCACTTCCCTACTACCATTGTGCTGACTGGGGCGTTGGTAGAGTTACAAATGCATAACGTCCTAGCGCCATTATTTATTCTTTCTCGCTACAGGGAACACTGCAGCACGTGTTAAAGTGGGCGATTATCATTATTACGGCTATGGCACAGAAATTGACTACGAGACAGCTGCTATGCATTACAGAGTAGCCTCCGAACAACAACACAGTGCCCAGGCCATGTTCAACTTGGGCTACATGCACGAGAGAGGACTGGGAATGAGACAGGATATTCACCTGGCTAAGCGTTTTTATGATATGGCAGCCCAGACTAGTCCTGATGCGCAGGTTCCTGTCTTCCTTGCTCTAAGCAAACTGACAGTGCTTTTTTTCTTCGAATGGGCACGAGAGGTACGTTTGGTTGCCTCTCCTATTGCGTTACTCCTCCCCCACCGCTTCCCCCCCCCCCCCCCCAAAGAAATCTGGTT
>JAOBAT010132975.1:0-12243 GCA_026413305.1 Hydrozoanthus tunicans | reverse complement strand
CAAGTTTAAAGCTTCCCAAAGTGACGGCTCCCCGAAATTTGTGAGAAACTTTTGAAACTAGTTGAACTGTGTATTTCCAAAAAAAGCCACTCCTCCAAATTTCAAAAAACGATCCCTTGGAAAGTAACGAACTCCTCTCAAAGTGATATGTTAGTTTGCAAGTTTAAAGCTTCCCAAAGTGACGGCTCCCCGAAATTTGTGAGAAACTTTTGAAACTAGTTGAACTGTGTATTTCCAAAAAAAGCCACTCCTCCAAATTTCAAAAAACGATCCCTTGGAAAGTAACGAACTCCTCTCAAAGTGATATGTTAGTTTGCAAGTTTAAAGCTTCCCAAAGTGACGGCTCCCCGAAATTTGTGAGAAACTTTTGAAACTAGTTGAACTGTGTATTTCTAAAACAAAGCCACCCCTCCAAATTTCAAGAAACGATCCCTTTGAAAGTAACGAACTCCTCTTAAAGTGATATGTTAGTTTGCAAGTTTAAAGCTTCCCAAAGTGACGGCTCCACGAAATTTGTGAGAAACTTTTGAAACTAGTTGAACTGTGTATTTCCAAAAAAAAGCCACTCCTCCAAATTTTAAGAAAGATCCCTTGGAAAGCAACGAACTCCTCTTAAAGTGATATGTTAGTTTGCAAGTTTAAAGCTTCCCAAATTGACGGCTCCCCGAAATTGTGAGAAGCTTTGAAACTAGTTGAACTGTGTATTTCCAAAAAAAAGCCACTCCTCCAAATTTCAAAAAACGATCCCTTGGAATTAAAGTGATATGAAAGAGAAACTCGAGCTTAATTGTTAGTTATGCCATGCCGACGAGCCAAACAAGACCAAAACAACTGTCCACAGCTGCTAACACTTAGGCTCAAACTATTTTTAGGGTTCTAGGGTTCATCACAGACTCAGTTACTTCTAAACAGTAAACACCAGCATAAAAAAGAACACGTGTTTTTGACAGGATGGAATGAACTTCAAACATTATGGAAAGTCAATACCATGCTATGGTCTGGAGTTTTTGTATAGGTAATCACACGGCTTCGAGTTCAATTTGGAAATAATTTTCACGAGCGGGTTTTTTTGAAAAATATAAAAAATGCATGAGCCCGTAGGTCTGTGCTAAAGACCGAGAGCAGTACCTTAGGCTTAGTTTTTATTCGAATTGAACACACCTACGAGTAAGAACAACTTGAGGCTCCGAAATCGCCAAGAAAAAAAAATTAAAAACAACCAGCCTTGGTCAAGTTGACTGGTTACACGGACTGTTTTTAATAAGAACAACGAGGCCCAGATTGGCCAAAATTTAAAAACGGGTTAAGAACAAGCTGAGGCTCGGGGCTCGATAGCTATTTTTTGTTGAAAACTTTACTGAACTTCGATTTTTAACTGAACAATAAGGAATAAACAAGAAATGCTTCGCAGTTTATAATCACTTGTAATCGTCTCGGGAAAAACGTCGGCGAATCCACGATGAATTCGCAGGGATAAATTGACCAAATTCGTTTTCCAATACAGTCATAAACAATGCAACACTTTTGGCTTAGTTTTTCTATGATTTAAACATACATAGAAATAAGAACATTTTAAAAATAATGAGCCTCGGCCAAGTTTACTGGTTCTTATCAGAAAAGCGTGTATTATAGAAAAAACGTATGGTAGTCAAAGCCATTCGCGTCTCCTTGCAAATTTTAAAGAAATGTCTCCTCTCTTGTTTGTTTTGGCCGACGAAAGAGTTAAGATAATTATTTCGTTTACGGTTGTCATTAAAGGTGTGAATTTTTAATGCCGAGAAGCTGAAAATACCATTTGTTTTCAAAGTCGAAAGAAGAAAAACTGCTACAACTCAACTAACTATAGATCAAACCTCGTTTTTTTTATCAAGTTTCACTCGGCCAGTGAGAAGACAAAAAATATTGCAAAGACAAACATGCGGCTAGTCTAAGATTTCCACATTCAGAACTGTTTCTTTTGTTATGCTTTTAGAAAAGAGCTAAAAATGTGCAAATAGCCATGAATTGTCTTCCAATTTTCATATAATGAGATAAAGGTATTCTCTACACGGCCAAACGTTACCCACAAAGTCCAAGTGGTTTTGGCAAATTCTCCCAACGACAGTCCATTCTTTTCATAAAACAAGATTGGGAGAACTTAACTTTTCATCTTTAGTAGTGCTCTGTGTTGTCAATTCTCATTTCTCATTACCTAATGTCTTATTTTGTGTGTGTTATTCAAGGAGAAGTTAGCTGTTGATAAATGATTGGTACTCGGATGTTAATGAACTGTATTTTGTGTATTTATTAAAACACCTGCCACGGATACAGCACAACACAGAAACACGCATTACTGACAATAAAACAACTTGCAAAAAAGAATTGAAAAAAGTTTAAAATTTTCTCTACAGAAATTTTTCAGTTCTGTTTATTGTACGTTTATAATCAGGTAATCAGACGAAAAAAACACTTTATTAAACTAGCAACCTAGTCAGTCGAAAGTCGGTTTTTATCTTCGCCTTTGGAAGGTAATAAGTCTAAAGTAGCAAAGCTATCATTATTAAGACAAACAATGATGTTCAAAAATGGAGGAAAAAAGAACGAACTTGTCTTGGTTCTGCGAGATAAATATCATTCCAAATCTTGAATTTTTTAAACTTGCTTGGTTCCTAAGAAATCTTTCTTTTAGGAAGTTTTAATTTGTTGATGATAGGATACATTACTCGTTTAAGCCGCTAACGGAAATCTCTTTGTTTATTGTCTCGGTGTTAGCAAGACTGAGGCAATAAGTCAATAAAACATGTCCCTTCTTGTCAACTTTTGGCCTTAAGAAAGGGTAAACTAATCCCAATGAGTAAAGTTATAACTTTTTAAAATATCTACATCAAATTCCTTACCGAGTCTTCTTCACATCCTTGCGAGTGAGCCAGCAGAAGGGCTGTAGAAGTGTTCAGCAGAAAGTTTTTATCAGTCAACGAAAAACTATTTCCCTGTAACTTTTCACACTTCCTTTCTGTTTTCTTCCATGATATTTAGAAGTTTGTGTGAAATTTTTATCAGTTGGGGGAATTTTATCAACTTTTAGAGTTACTAATGACAAGTTAAACATTAAGATTGTTTGAGCTTACCAGTTAAGAAAACGGAAGATGCGAACAGCGAAACCAACAGACTCATAATCGTTACATGTTGTTCTTGTGTTTGAAATGCTCAAACGCGTCGCTGAATGATATTAGCACACCGATATCTTTTGTGGTTTATACAGAATCCGTCGTCCTTAATAAATTGACTCGTTCTACACACTATCAAATATTAATATCGCCTTTGAGGCATTTTGGTTCCCTGCCGCGAAGTTTCTAAGTAACGGAGAGTATTGCGCAGTGAAGAAACAAACTGTAAACTTACCGACTTTAATGCTGGGTTTAGAAAGTTATTGATAAGCGGTAGCATAGAAACGATCGTTTAATGGCGTTACTGACCTCCGTGCTAAATTAACTGCTGATACTTGTAGACCAATGTTTTCATATTTGTTTTTTAAAAAGCCTTTGGGATAAGAAAACTGGAAGTCAGCAAGAGAATTCAGTGTTGTGGTTAGACAAAACGTCCCGTGGCGTTTTAGTCAAAAGTAAAAATACTTCCATCTATTCACATCAACACAGCATAATGTATGAAACAAGAATGTTACTAGCAATTGTCTAATATTCTCTCAAAAACAATCTTACAACTCTGTGTCAGGTTTTAAGCTTGGAATTCACTACAAATAATCTCATCACAGACTTACGCCACGCCCGTTTGTAAATCGCCTAGTGTGCGCATCGCTATGATGTTAATTTTCACAGCCTACAGCGATTGGCGTAAAAATTCACTGGTATCTACGATATTAGATAAAAGTGAATGTTTTAGAAAATTTACTCTTTTTTCATCAGTTCACGGTTTAAAGAATCAGATTACTTTTGACTAAAAGTTAAAATTGTTTTAGATTTTTGCCCGAATCTTGGCCCTAAGCTGATTAAAAACCTTATATTTTTTAGTCTACAGTAGTGTAAGCTGATAGAATCTGAAAGTCATTCTTAGAGATTCTTAGAGATCAAGAGCATTTCGTTGTGTACCTAACAAACGCTAGAACACTTGTTTTTTGAATGGGTTAATTTTTTTGCAGTTTATACCTATATACTTATTTTATTCAAGGTTGATAAACACCGTCATCGGCTAGAGAATTGCATTTCATTACATGAAACTTAGACACATTGTGCCCCAATGCATGTTTGTCTAAACATCTCTGAGAAATGCTCTCTATTATTTATATCTGTTCCCTCAATTACCGTATATATAATCATTCGTATGGGAGGAAGCCTACACAAACAAAACATTCATTTCTCCCTTCAAGGAACGTGTTTCCCCACACGTAATTGCAAAAGTCCCAATTACTACCGATTTCAGCTCAGGCACTGACAGCATTTTTCATACATTTGTGTAACAAAGGCAATCTCCTCAGTAGCAAAGTTAAAGGGTTTTATCTATATCATTATACACTCTCTTTTTTATCATTTTTGAAGAACCTTTCTCATAAGAAGACGAGGCAGAAAACGCCCAACATTTAATAACATCGTCAAGAACATGAACTGAAGTTCATGAGGAAACGCAAAAGTCTTTTTTTTGGATACTGCCAGTGGCATAGCCAGGATTTGATCATTTTGCAGGCTCATTTTGCCGAGCGAGCGCCTATAGAAGCACGAACGTTTCTAGGGGGTCCGGGGGCATGCTCTCCTGGGAATATTTGAAAATTGCGTTTCTGAATTCACCAGAAATGTACTAAAATCATAAGTTCCTCCCGTGCTAATGCTAGAAATTTTTTCCCTGGAAGAAAAAAAAATTGTTTTTAGTCTTGGATCCGTTGACGTACCGATGACGTAGGCACGGCCTTGGGTCTCGGACGTTATTCGTTAACTAATTCTTCTCTCCACTCGTTTATAACATCAATTTTTTGGGTTTTGGCGAGGATTAACAACGCAGCATTCATTGCAAAGTAACAATTTTAACAGGTGATTTTGAAAATTTGTTTAATTTCTTCTTATTGAATAGAATTCAAATAATTTTTCAATACTACTCTTTTTCCTGTCAAAATAATTTGAAGGCCCGGGCCTGCAGGCCTACGATCTGGCTGCCCAAGATTACAGAAATAAATCTGTTCTCAGCTAATTTTTATCTGTGCAACATCGTCTTTAGTGTTATGCGTGTACAAGTTTATTTTAAATCTTTTTTATATATTGTCATATTTCTTTTTGCCAGTCATAGTAGCGTGAATTTAAACAACATGTTTCTACTTCTATTTTGTTTGTAGGAGTGGAAATAAAACTGCGCACCCGATACTACAATTATAATTAAGAAACTTTTTAAAAGAGCATTTTAAGTTGAAATTCTCAAAGTATTTAAAAAAATTTATTAAAAACAGAAAGCGAAAAAGGTGAAAATTTTTTCTTTTCCTTAGCAAGTATATTTATTTGTCTTCAAACACTTTAGTATTAAACCACATTAATTCATAGTGAAAAAAATGAATTGTGAAAGATTTTTCTTTAAATATTTTTCTGCAAAAGAAAATAAATTGAACAAAACTTTTTTTTTATTATTTCGTATTTTGTCTCAAAAAAGCAAAATGACTAGGATGCAATGTGCCATGAACTCCACCGACTTTGTGACCATCTTTTAACATAGTTCTTACGCCCGAAAGAAAAAAAACAAAGTTTGTTAGCCATTTAATATGCGTCTTTTTCTAGGGCAAGGCTGTTTTACATTTGACCATACCCACACCCACTTAATCTATCAACATATTACTTCTAATTTAACTGAGAAGCACCATTTTATGAGATTGATGTCGCGACTTTAGGGTTACAAGTCGAACATGCTAACCGTCCGACCAATAACCTGCGAAGCGGCTGTTTTTTAGGGGAGACCAAAATGTCAATCGATCGAGTCACCACGGGACATAAAACGCAGAAGCAAAAAAGTCTTCCTCCCTCTCCCAAGGTTTTATTTTGCTCGCGTTTTTATCAGTGACCCGCTCGAATGACACTTTTGCCCGGCAACGCAGGCTACATCCGACCACTGTTCTACAGGGTTCGTACGGGCCCTAAAAATCCCGGAAGACCCTGAAAATTTTTGAAGCCCTGGAATTTTTCATTAAGCCCTGGAATCATAGAATCTTGAAAAACCTAGATTTCCAAAATGATGCATTGGTTTTCGTTTCAAGTAACAACTAAGACTTAAAACTTAATTTTTGCATGTCGTTATTATTATCAAATCCAATAAATAGAAATTTTCATGACATTTATTACTAAAACGTTGTTTAAACAGGTGATTTTGAACGTTAATGTTTTCATTCTGGGTTTAAAAAGTCCTGGAAAAAATTAAAAATATAGCCCTGAAAAACCCTGGATTTTTTAAGTTCTGAAGGTGTGCGAAACCTGGTTCTACTCGGATTACAATCGAGTGAAGCAGTTTGCATATTTGGTCAAACAATGATATTAATGGTCTTTACGTACAGAAGAAACAACCATGAGGCAGATCGATTTAAGAAAAATAATTTTTTATTCGCTATAGCTGTGGGAGTTGTTGCTTTCATTTTTTCTGAAAAAAAATACTTTGCGTCTGTGTTTTCCTGGTCGGAAATGTTGGTTCTTTTGAAAACCTTTGATATCAAGCACCACTGGGTACACAATGGCGGCGTTTCGCCTTAGCACAAATTTTTGCGACTTTTAATGATGTTTTTGACGATATCGCCGTCCGTTTTGAAAAGCCGATCATAGGATCACAAAAAGAATTTCAAGATAGAGTCTTGGGTATTTCATATTTTTGGATGAGTTTTAAGGGAGATGATAAATGCTGTAACTAGCAGTTTTTAAGAGAAATTTGAATTTTGGGGATTTTTAAAGAGTTAAAATATTCAATAGAAAAATGATAAACCGTTCACAAACTGTCAAAGCTTCACTTGTGCCTAGTCAGGGGGAACGGTTGGGTGATTGTACTCAATATTCTTCTTATTCAAATAACTATCCACCAAATTTAAGTGGAAGCATCTCCTTAACTGCTCCACTTTTCAGTCACAGTTTTCAGATACTACTGTTTAAGGAACCTTCTGTATTATCCTAATGCTTGGTATTTAGTCAAACCAAAGAATGTAATAAATACACAGTAGTTATTCACCTCAGTACAAGCTGAGAACCACTTTGGAAGAAAACAAAGTCAAATGAAAAAAAAAATACTGCAGAAATCTAGGCTATTAGCTGTGATGCAAAATTATGGTTTAAGGTTCAAGAAAAGAAAAGTCAAAACAATAACCGAAGTCTGAGGAAAAAATTTTTTTGTCCTGGATGTTGGTCAAAGAAAACAAAACAAAGAGCATGAAAAAACACCAAATGTTGCAAAATAAAAAAACAGAATGCTTAACTTGGCACAAACATATTGCATACTAATTGATCTGCAATATCGCTTGTGTATAAGTATTTTCAAGTATTGATGTGTTTTATCATTATTTACAAAGATTTAAGCCAAACCAACAAGTTTAGAAGAATATTTAACAAAGTTTTGTCATTTTGGAAAAAAACAACAAGTTGCTAGGTTTAGTATGTATGTAGTATATGAGTCTGTGATAGCTTCCAAGCTTGTAAGTATAAAAGTTATGGGTTTTCCGCTAGGAATGTTCGTATTCTATGCAACAGCTCTTTCTTCACTTCATCTGGAACTGATGCTGAAACATTAACATAAAGTTGACTATTAAACTTTGAATTATCTTTAAACCTCACATTAAACCCTTCCAGTTCAAGTTTTATTATATATTCAAGTGTCCTGAGTAATTTTATAGAGTGAATAATGAAACAGGCACAAGAAATCTTTGAAGAAATTTCCTTTAAGAAAAAAAAAAGATTTGTAAAATAAGAAATACTTCTGTTACTTGAATCAGTGAGTGTGACAAAACTTATGCATACATGTCACAAACAGCCTTATCTTACAAAAAACCTGGGTTTGACAGCTTGTCAACTACAAAACATTGTAAACTTCATAAAACAGAGAATTTTCTTATTTTCCTTCAAGTATCATATGTTTCTATGCAAACTTTTTTCAAAGGTTAATAATATAATATAATCCATATCAGAACTAAGGGGAAAACCATTCAGAGCCCCAGAAATTTGTGCTGTTTTCCTTAAACTCAGCCAAAACACAGGAAAAGAGCACTGGTACAAGAAAGTCTGAAAAACACTGGTCAGGCATCTTTTTTTCTGTATCTTTTTAGAGAAAAAGTTGCTCGAACAATCAGATTTACAAAATTTTTGTTTAAGACAAAAATGACAAAGGGACTTTTCATCAGGCTCCATCCCTATGTGCATAATCTCTTCATAGCAACTGGGAGAATTTAGTATTTCATACAAAGTCACTTATGTTATTATGTACAAGACTCTTCAACTGAAAGGATGAATACTAAAAGGATGTTTAATGCACTGATTAAATACCTCTTCCTTTGGGTGTTATTTCGCGCACCAGATCATCAACTGTTATATGCTCCAATCCTTTTTGCTTTATTATTTCTAGGACAAAAATAGTTTGGTTGTTCAGTATACATACTTACAGAACAGCCTGACCACCTTGCTAACTTCAAGTTCTGTGTATACACCAGGCCTGGGGGAAAGGGGTACTCCCTATATTGGTTGTGGTAGGTATGACCATCGTATATTATATTTTTGGGGTTAAAATTGCCAGTCTGGTACTTTTTAGAGTTCGTAAAAAGAAATCGGATGTTAAACCAAGAGCCTGGTATTTTTTAGGGTTTTAAACGCCAAGCTATTGGACTGCTTGCAGTTCTGTGTTTTAGCAAATGTATGTACTGATAAGAAGTTTCAAAAAGACATTCACTGCATATCATGTTCAGCAACACAGGAGGGGACATAGTGCTGACCTGCTAGCTAATACCCAGGGAAAAATTTCAACTTTCAATTGGTATTTTTTAGGGTAATTTTAAAACCGAGAGGTTTTTTTTAGGGTATTTTGGGAACTTTTCTGACACTCATCCCTACCCATTTGATCCCTGTGTACCCCCCCGGATACCAGGGCTAGAAACTTACTTTCTTAACTACTTACTCATTAGTTGGGCAAGTATTATCAGGAAATCAACTGCCTGATTGAGACTTACTAGAACAAAAATTCTAAACTAAAAAGAACGCTGTGGCAAAAGAAAAGTCTGACACGGGTACATTCTGATGTTCTTTCTTAATTGAGATAAAAGTGACAGTGACAATAATTTGTTTTTGACTCCATCAAAGAGGGTATCTGTGTTTCTGAATTGAATAAGACCACAAACCTTTGCAATGATCCTTTAACAGGTCATGCCACCCACACTCTCTCAACTTCGTCCTCAAGAGCTCTTTAAGCCTTGAATGGGACGGGAAATCGTGTTAATAAAGGACAGATAAACAGAGTAAGTCATAATAAAACTGATTTACGCGGTGCTAACTTCTACACTCAGATGAAAACGTCACGGGTGGCTTGCAGAACGGAGAGAAATATCAAACGACAACTAAACAAGTTATCTACACAAGTACAAAAAAAGAACGAGAATAAAACACGATTACTGTATCCGAGTCGAGCATGTGAAATTTACACTGTCTTTAGTAAAAGTTTAAAAACAAAGCGTAACTACACAAAAAAGGCGTTCTTAACACTAGGAAGCCTTTAAATTGTACGGAATAACCATTTTCAGTAATTATGAGTATTAGGTAGTTGATTCAAGGATCTTACCTTTGTGGTTACAAGCTAGCAACCATATTCACGCGGATTTGTTAAAAATAAAAAGCTCTGACAACTTGACAAGGTGTTTATATCTAGGCACATGTCTCAAAGCTTACCTCTCTCGTTCACCTGTTTCTATCAGTTTCTGGTTGATGGATGCTTTGATTTGGTCATCTCTTAAAGCTCGGGTGCTTAAAATGAAAAAAAATACAATTAAGGTTATTCACGTGAGAAAAACAATGCAACTATTCGGGCAAGGCAACAAGAAGAACGCAACTTACTCCGCCATTTTGAAATTTTTTAACGAAACCGCTGCCCACTGAACTAGCTGACGCGTTTCTAGCATACTAGCATACTTGTCGGGGGGGGGGGGGGGAAGATAACCGTCGGTAAAGTCCCAAAAATCCCTTAAAAGTTTCCACCCTAGAAAACAGCTCTCAGTTTAAAAATTACCCTAAAAAACATTTTTAACTGGATAACGAACGGGTCGGCACTAAACCTGATCCGCTGAACGATGCAGTAAAACTAGGCGATCGCGTATAAATAGGACTTTTCTCTTTTACTTTCTCTTTCTTTCTCTTTACTTTCTCTTTACTACTCTCACTGTGTACTATCTTTGTTCCGTGATTGTAATGCGCATCTACTTTTATAGAACGAGGAATGCGCAGTAATAAATTATCGTAGTGGCGGGGTATTCTAGAATCTAGCACTTTCTCGTTTTGTACGTTTGGAAAAACAAGGGTCGACTGCAAGCTCTGTATTTTTCAACCCTAAAAAGTACCAAACTTTTTGATTTAACACAAGTATCCCATGAATACGACGATCATACCTACCATCGGATCAGAGTTACCCCCCCCCGGCTTTTATGAGGACTTTCCTTCATATTTGTTTACATCAAATCTTGTTCTATAAAAATCAGAATAAAATTAAGAACATCACACCTTAATCTAGGACTCGGAACAAAATTTGAAAAAGCCGACAGTTAGGGAAAAGGTCGAAACAACGGTACTTCCTAGGAACCCAATTTAGGGGGTGGGGTATTATGTACCGCCACCCACCACCTTTTTTCAAAATTGCTGAATTTCTGGAGCAAATATCATGTTCAATAAATAGATATTGATAAAAAGAAAGCTTGCACCAACGCCTTCTTTGTGGAGAGAGAAGTCCATAACACAATAAAACCAATACCCCTAAATCAGGATTTGAGAAATTGAGCTCTGAAAATGTGGGGAGGGGTGGGGTAGTGGGTATGTGCGCCACCCACCACCTCCCCCGATAAATTTGGGTTCCTTAAAAATACCATTGTTTTGACTTCTTCCCTTAACAAGAACATAATCTCTATTCTCTATCCTAGAATAGAATTCCGCCTTTCCATCAACACATTACTTGAATATCGAATTTTAGTTCTACTCTATTCAAATTCTGTTCTGTCTCGATCTCATGGTGTCTCGACCGAAACTGATCTAGTACAGTGTGGAAACTTGTTTTCAACGCGTTTATAATTTATTTTCCCGCGAGAATAAATTTGTTCCCCATCTTCAAAATGGAAAGCGCCGGAGTCAGGGGGGGGGGGGTCAGAGAGTGGGGACGACGGTGGAGACAAACAACGCAATCGGCGTCTAGCACAAAGTGTAAGAAAAATGGATGTAACTAGGTTTGAAGCGTTGGACTGTGCGAAACAGATCAATTGTTAATAGATTGTGCTACGGTTTTGAAAAATTTCAATGTCTAAAAAAGACAATTGCATGGAATATCGGCCTTTGATGACGAACTGACTCCAGCCGCTAGCATAAAGCATAGATGGCGGAAACAAGACTATTTTGGGGGTAGGGTGGGGGACACAGTGGGAATAATAGTAGTTTGTTACAAAATTTGGATTTCATACTTAAGAGTTCCTGTTGTTAGCAAGAAATCATTGGGGGACCTTGCCCCCCAACCAAATTAGTCATTGGGTTGGGGGATGGGGATGTGAATGCCCCCCAGTTCCGCCGCCCATGCAAGACTAATCATCCGAAAAACAACCTTTTATGAAAAGGGAAACTTGGATGCGTCTACACACTTCAGACTATCCGGGAAATTCCATTACACGCTACCAAAAGAGAAGGCTTTGTGAAAGACGAAGCAATTGATAGATTAAAAGTAAACTCAAATGAAAGCAATTTTGCAACCCAAATCGAGAACTTCAAAAAATGCCTCTTAAATGAGGAAACACAGAAGCCGAAATTGTTAAAACCCTTGAAGAACTTATATTTGAAAGTTAATTGCAGTATTTAAAAGGAAACCATAAAACAAGAAAATACATACTGCCTTTCATAATAGAAAGTAATCCAGCAGTACCTAATAAATACTGCTTAACTTAATAATCGAAAACCAATCTAAGGGCCCGTCCACACTAACGTGGATTCAAAAGTACACGGATTCGTTTTACCGAAAATACATCAATTGATCCGCGTCCACACTACCGTTTTCATAGCGTTTCCGACCGTCCAC
>JAOBAT010132964.1:0-12243 GCA_026413305.1 Hydrozoanthus tunicans | reverse complement strand
GTCCATAGAAGAGACTATTGCAATAGTCTAGACGACTGATAATAAGGGCTTGTACGAGGATTTGTGTGGTTTCTCTGATAAGAAATTTTCTTATACGCCGTATGTTGAACATATGGAAAAACGAAAGAATTTAAGCCATAAAATGTTTAGCAACCTGATCTGCTTGATAAAGTAAAACAAAGTAATACAATTAGGACTTGTTAGAAATTAGCAGGGAGCAGGTTGGTGAAAAATTTTAAATGAAAGGATAGAAATTTTAATGACCCTCCCCCAGCAAAAGGATTGAAATATCTTGACCCTCCCCCAGATTTTGTCTAAAATTATAAAAATTTAGCATGTTTTTATGACCCTCCTCATTTAGGGTTCTCGTTTTTTTCTTAGCCTCCCCTTTTTGAGAGCTGAAAAAAGAGCGACCCACCCCCTTATTCCACCCCCTCCCTCCCCTTGCTAGTTTCTGTTAATAAACCTAATTTGAATTTTTTTTTTTCTCAAATGCTCATTTTTCCCTTTAATTCTTGTCATCAGTGGTCCATTTCGCTGGACAGATGAAAAGAACACTATTCTTCTCCAAGAATTCTTAACTTCTGAACAAAGTTGGAAGAAAGGAAGCCGGGCAAAAGTGGACAGAGGTTGCTGAGAGAGTCACTTGTTATGGTGTGTTTAAAGATATACAAAGAGATAAGCGAAGTGTGAGAGAACAGTTCAACAAGCTGTTGAAAGAATACTGAAGAAAAAGAAACAGTGAGGAAAAAGGCGAGTGGAATTACACCAGGTCCACCAACAGAGATTGATAGCATATTGGAAGAGATTAGCGAGATCATGGTTCAACACCTATCAAAAATGAAAATGCAGAAAGCAAGAAGAAAGAAAACAAGAGGAAGGAGGAAATAAAGGTTAGAGATAAGGCAATGACGACATGGGCATGCGCAAAAGCTGGAAGTGTTGATCCTGACTCAACCTCAGATGATGAAGAATCAGACCATAATAAGAGCTGGACCAGAAGGGGGAAAAAAGAAGAAGCACTTCAGATCCATTCCAGTATTTATCAGAGAAGACAGCCAGAGAAACAGAGTTGGGGAAAGAAGAACTAGAACTAAAAAAACAAGAACTGCAAAACCAGGCTGTAGAACAGAAGCAGAGATTTAACATCCAGCAGGCGCAGATGAAGCTCATGCTGGAAAACCAGGCCAACACACAACATCTTATTGTTGCCCTCATTAACAAGCTTTCAAAGCAAATGTAGTGTTGTTGCTTTTTTTAGAACGAGATTTGTTGTTGTTTAGTTAGCACATATTTTCTCTTGCAGTGGTATCGGTTTTTTTTCTCATACTGAAAGCCCTTTTACAGTAGAGAGACAATTTTTGAGTTTGATTGTTCTTTTCATGTTGAAATTCAAAATGATATACGAGTATAAGTGTACACTGAATATATGATTTAAAACAAAATGTTTTAAAATTCTGTTTATCAAAACATGATGGAAAATGAGTAAATATCCAGGGTTTTCAGTAAGAGCCAGTGGCTGGCAAATCTCACCGGCAATATTCACGCAAGTGGCTGCCTATTTCCTCAAGTAAGTTTTTTTTTAATAACATAAAGGTTCACATCAAAAAAAAGAAAATTGTCAGAATTCAAAGTTTGTGTGATTTGAGACAAAAGTAGTACCTTCTCCAGCCCCTTTCCCTCAAATTTCGCCACCTATTCAGTTATTGACAACCCTGGAATATCCATATTGCAGTTGTTGCCAGCGTGTTTGCTACCTTTTTTTGCAAAGGAAAAAGATGCTGGAAAGGGAAAGGGGCTTGTGGGTGGTTCTCTTTTGATCTATTTCATGCTTAAAAAAAAGCAAGGTTATTAGACTAGGGGAAGGCTTGTCTGGCTAGGGTGAGGGTATTCATTAGACTAAGGATTGGGGCTTTTTAGGCAGTTATTGGTCTAGGGGTAGGGGGCTTATTAGGCTGGTGGAGGGGCTTATTAGTCAAGGGAGGAGGCTAATTAGGCTAGGGGGGAGGCCTATGAAAAAGGGTAGCTTTTGGAGGATTTTGAAAAACCACTTTGTATTAGAAGTAGATCATTTGACCTTTGAGGGGGTAATCCAGTATCCCCCAAAGCAAGGATGGTTACTCTTGAACTTGAAATACCCCGAGGGAAAACAAAAAAACAGGTGTAGATTCATACAAATAATGGACAATCTTCAGAAGGCTGGTTTGTTGCTGCTGGAGGCCAAAAACCATTGTTTACATATTCTGCATTGGAAGTTTAGATCCAAGCTAAGTTGTTTGTTTAATACTAAACCAGAGGCTGTCTGAGAGATATCAGCTTATTACAATTGTAGTATTAAATCAGTCATTTAATAATCCTTTTAAATCATGTGACAATTTTTACAATTGCACGTACAATTACATGATTAAGTAATGTTACAGAATTTCTATCCAGAGACTGTTCATTTGTTATGGGGGGGAGGGCGAGTTTGTGTTTTTTTTTGGGGGGGGGGGCATCCGAAAAAAATCGGACTGGGGGTATCATGCCAATTATGATGCATACAGTATTTTCTCGATTAAATGCCAGGCCCGATTAGACGTCTACCCTGTTTAATATGCCGGGTCTATAAATGACGTGTGCTTCTAGTCGAGAAAATACAGTACAACCGGATATTTCTCATACATTTATTATATTTTTAAAAATTTCCGGATTCAAAGAAGAAAGGGGGGATCATGTCAAGAAGTCGAAACCTGTGGTCTCACAACATATACCACCCTACCCTTAAAAGATAATGGCCTCTAAGCTAAATAATAGTGAATAGTTGGTGGGTCAAGTTCAAAGAAACTTAATGTTGTGTTACCATAAAGGCAGGTGACAATGTTTCTGAGGAGAAATGAAACTACATATTGCTTTCAAACTGCACTCAGCTGCAACTTCATATTTTTTTTAAGTCTCTGAACTTGAAACAGTTGACAACATCACCAAACAGCCACTCGACTGACACCCTTAAAGAACTCATTGTTTCATTAAATGCTTGCATAACATGTGTGAGTTCTTGTACCTCGCCAAGGCGGTATGGAGCCATCAAATGAGGACGAAGGGGGTAGACTGGATCACCAAAGACACATGACTTCACCTCTTGGGTTATAAGCTACCGTTTAAAGTGTTCAGCAAGCCAGGGTCTCTCAGCATTCCAGCATCATGCCGTCGGCCTTCTACGGGGCCATAAAGATTTCCTATTAGTCCATTTGGAAGTGCAACAGATTGAAATTTCAGAGCGTGCACCCGCTTGTGTCCATTATAAACTAAACGTTATTTTTCCCTGGCGACAAATTGGACGAACTGTGCCGTCTATGAATCCAAAACAATTTGTCAGCGCACTTCCTTTCCTTTTTATGGCTTCTGAGTAATTTTGAAGGGCGTCAGGGGAAGGAATGGCTGGTTCCAAAATTACAGTCGGTAACCACGCTGGTTATACATCCAATCAAAAACAGTGTTTGTTATCATACAAAGTTCCGGCACTGGACGAGCAAAGGTGTAAATCAGATGAAAATATTGACATGAGTAGGCTAATCTTTTAAGCAATATACAAAGGCCTTCCAGTCCATTGTAAACCGTTCCTTGCAGGCACACAAAACTTGCAGGAATCTCCAATGCGTTTGCTAAAACCGGTATATCGTCTTTGGCGATACGAAAGCTGGATTCACACTCGCTGGAATCGAAATCATCCAAACAAAATCGACCAAACTCCCAGTATGGATACGAAGGATTACCAGATTGGTAATGATCATAGAGGACTAAAAACTCCTCATCATCGAGGTAACCATCGGCGTAAGCTAGTACAACCGCGTTTCTAACTTCTTCGAATGACATTTTAGTTTAAACCATCTGAGCCTTCGTAGTCCGCTCATCGTAGTCGCAATCTTAATGTGTAAACAACAACTCGTTTTTCGCGCCCTTTCTCCGTACTCGGTCCAGTCCACTACGTATCAAAATTGCCCGTCCAGCTGTCGTCCGTAGTCCGTAGTAACCTTATCTTGAAGTCCTTAATTGCTTAAAGACCCATAGCGGCTGTTTGTTTTTGTTTTTAATGCGATACAAGTGATCTGATTCGCTGGTTATTTTCGATCCGGGGGTTTTCAATTGCACGACTCGTACCGACACTTTTGATCGCTACTATCGCATTTTTCGCTATCGGAGTCTTTCCTTATTTAACTTAAAATATGGAGGAAAGCAACACTGAAGAGCAAAGAACGCATTTTTCGCTATCGGAGTCTTTCCTTATTTAACTTAAAATATGGAGGAAAGCAACACTGAAGAGCAGGGAACAGAACTATCTACGGCTTGATAATGGCTGAGGAATCCAGTGGCGTTTTATCAGCTGACGAAGCCGAAAGTGGAAGAGGTGGGACTTTTACTCGCGCGATGGTCGCTTCTGTAGTTTTGTGGTTGAAATTTAAAATTTTTCAATAGCTAAATATTTATTTGAATTTTCACGGCATGTTCCAGGAATGAATAGCCTGGTACTGTAAAGGGCAATGTATGCGGGCTAAAGGTCGCGGCACCTGTGTTTGCAGACTTGCAACCAAGAGCACTGCCGGTGTAAGCGTGGCAAGTGCAAAAACATGGTAAGTTGAACAGTAAGTTAATATCCATTTTAGCCTCCAGTTTTTGGATAAAGAAAAAGCTACCCATAAATAAAGATCGAAAAATAGTTCAATTCCGTTTTCGACTTTGCTTGCAGACAGCAAAGGTGAGTGGCACTAGCAGAACAGCCACCGAGGAGAACTGCAGATTTCCAGGTCTCTGTTACACAGATTAAGGTACAAAAAACCAGACACGCAGATAGATAATCCGAATTTTGGTTCGAATTTTTAAAAAAAGAAAACAATCCTGAACTGAGAAATCTCACTTCACATGTATTGTTCCGGAATAAAATAGCTCAGGAAACACGACAATCGATCCTAACAATTTACCATAAGAGCCGACATTTTCTGAATGCATTTGTTTAGCCTTAAGCTACCTAACTTGTATGGAACTTCTCTTATTTTAAGTCAACGATTTTTTTGTTTTGATAAAAAGTTGAAAATCGAGTAAAATATAGCCAGCGTTGCAGCCGTATCAACTCTTTGAACTGTTTCTGCGATGCGGCTAGGAACACTGACCTTTCGCCAGTTTTGGAAGTTTTCAGTTTTTCAACTCTTTATAAACTGCCATTCTTTATAAACTGTTATTTCTTTTTTAGAGCACACTAGTGAACCTGTCAACTTATTCAATGACAGGCTGTAGATAAATTCTACAAATGATAAAAGACTGCAGAAGCTTTTTCTTCTGTTTATATCAGTGTATTCATCGTCCACGGCGAGTTCTATGTACACAAAAAATGCCCTGGTTACGCGATTGGAAGATTTTAGACTGCTGAAGGCGAAATACCGATGATGAAAAATTACATCTTATCAAGCTCGATCACCTCTCGCAGCATTTCCAAACATTGTTTCTTTGAGGGAATGTGTTGATGTGCCCGAAAATCATTGGCACTAACTTGAACACTTGTGTGTGAAAATTTGCGCAGGTGTGGTCAAGATTGCACGTATTTTCTTGACTCTCCGCAATTTCTGCTTTTTTCTCCAGCAACTGCGAGCAGCAGTTTTGCTAAAATCTTATACCAATGAAACATACATAGCTTAAGCAATGAGTAAGACAAAGCAATTAAGAAAGTAACATGAAGAGTTGAAAATCCAACTAAGAAATTTCTAAAAGGAGCTTGAGGCCGACAAGGCGGATAAAAGCCATTGAACAACTACCGACGATGTGCAAGGCGTAAACACAACTGTTGAAGCATCATTAAAGCATATCATAAACACCATCTCATGATGGTCTTAATTCAGCAGTTAGCACAGGTGCGGTCAAGAATGGGTGTTTTTCTTGACTCTCCGGGATTTCTGCTTTTTTCTCTAGCGACTGTGAGCAGCAGTTTTGCTAAAACCTTTTATCTATGAAACATACATAGGCTTAAACAATGAGCGACAAGCAATTGAGAAAAAGAACACGAAGAGTTAAAAATCCAACTAAGAAATTTGTTAAAGGAGCATGAGGCTCTTCGATCCAAAATGGCCGACAAGTTGGACAAATGCAATTCAGCCATTACTGATGACCTGATGACATGCAAGGCTTAAACATAACCGTAGAAGCATAAGCTGTCAGGAAGAAAAAAACCATGGCCACTATGGATAGTTTTAGAACCAAATTGGATAGTTTAATGACCAAAGCAGCTTTTATTTCGAAAGCCATTGATGACACTACAGCATACAGTTATCAATATAGTTGAAAGATTCTTGGAGTCCCACATAACAGTGAGAGACAGACTCTGGACAAAACTGCAGAATTGTTAATTAAAAATCTTTGATAAGATGGGAGTAGTGGTAAATATTATTGATATAGACATTGCTCATCGAGTATTCTCTCGAAACCAGCATGACCGCCAAAGGCAATCAAACAGAAATTTAAATTCCGGAATCGTTCTATCGACTTTATGAGAAATAAATGCATTGCGTATTGTACACAATGGCTATAAGTTTGAAGGCGTATAAGCCACGAGGGAAGAAACTGAAAGCAAAGAGTACGTCTTTTACTCTTTAAGACGTTTGCTCGTCGCAGTTCTTCCACAAGAAAATACAAAAAGTTGTTCTAATTTTAGTTTTGTTCATTAGCCCAGCTTATATATAGTTACTGAGTTACATGTGTGCTTGATTATACAGTAGACTTGTAACAACATTAATAAAATTCCAGATCTTCTTCCACTAGCATAAATCCCCCCTTTTCGATAACAAAACTCCCTGGCTGAAGGAAAAAATCTTAAAGCCTATTCGACGTCGCTATGGGGAGTTTTAACGAAGCACAAATTTGCGAGCTAGTCACAACATAAATCCTAAGTATCCTGGCAGAAAAGTTACGGCAAAACAACATCGCCCAAAAGCAAGAACCAAACTAAAACGAAGACCACCGACCTCCTAGGCATCACTCTGGACTTGAACACTTGGTGAAGCACCAGCCCTATCGAAAGCTGTTGCGTGGTATTTGAGGTGCGCAAGCATGTGAAGCCTCTTCTATGACGTTCTCTCAAAGGCAGCGACGTTGAAAAGGTTGGTTTTGCGGCGTCCTCGCTATAGTCCTTGGTTATATACAATCAATTTACAGCTACATAAGTTCATCAAAACGTTATGCTATCGAACATTCTAAAAAAAGTGTTGTCTTTATATCCTACTTTTAGTCCACTCTTTACAGACCCCCAAGTAAGTTGCCTTGAGGGACTTCATGTGAGGTTAAACCACCGGTATCCCAAGATGGTGTGTTTTTTGTTCTTGAGGACATTTTGCAGGTATACAAAAAAAATGAAGAGAACTCTCAACAATTTTACGGAACATCAATATTTATACTGTTGATCAAGTTTTATTTTCTATCACTTACTTAATCTTGTTTTGAGCATTTACTAGCTTCACTCCATTCTAATGATAATCTAGAGTGGGAAACTAAAAAGTCTGCAAAGGGGGAAGACTACCTCAGGATCCACAACCCCAGACTTAATGAATAATATGCCAGAGAAGAGCTTGTTTCACCCAACATATGGTGGGTTATCATATTTTGACATTTATTAATGACTGTAACAATGAAATTACCATGTTTAGCCGAGTAAGTAACAATCTCCTGTTACAGTAAGTTACTCGATCAAATACAGTGTATTAATTCCACTAATTTTGGTTAATCAAGCAAACTACAGATTGTAGTTATACCAAGAATTTCTAAACAGTTTATCTATTGAGGTAGACATTACATACACCAAAAATGTTGGTTCACGTGCCTGTATCAGATAACAAAATAATTACGCAATAAGTCGATTGT
Source organism: Hydrozoanthus tunicans (assembly GCA_026413305.1). Taxonomy (NCBI): domain Eukaryota; kingdom Metazoa; phylum Cnidaria; class Anthozoa; order Zoantharia; family Hydrozoanthidae; genus Hydrozoanthus; species Hydrozoanthus tunicans. The sequence goes on along the minus strand of JAOBAT010132964.1, from coordinate 4,365 downwards.
ATTGTCATAAGCAGCCAACGGTTTCCACTGCCTCTGCACTCCCCCAACATGGCGGCACACAAACTGCGTGACGTCATGGTCATGTGAACGGTTATACAGTTAAAAGTCATCCCTAAAGGCTGAATATTTCTGTTATTTACTCAGCTGAAGTGCCAAGTAGCAGCCAGTATGTTTTCGGTGGCGATCTTTCAAAATAATTGCAAGACGATAAAGAGGCTAGCGAACAAGCCATTCTTTTACAATCTCATCAAATTACAAAAATGGATCTCTTAGAGGTACTATGGTACATCACATTTTTGTTTTCACTTTATCCCAGAAAATTCAGAAGCAGAGCACAGAACGTACCGGAGAAGATCGGTCTGTCCTGGATTCTGTTATATCTCTTTTAGAGCACACTAGTGAACCTTTCAACCTATTCAATGACAGGGCTGTAAGTCAGCGGCCGTCAACCGCGATGGGCATGTTTTTTCCAGCTCTCTGTGAAGAGAGTATATAAGACAGTATTTTAGTATATTTCAAGCTTTTCTTTGTCAAGTTTAAAAGATCAAATTAATGAGTATGTCAGGGAGAAAGGGAAAGAAGACAGCAGAAGAAACCGATGTGGAGAAAGAAACAAATGACTTTTTAATCATTCGTTCGAGCAACCTTGTGTTCAATATCCAAGGACATGGAGGTGTTGAAGAAAGGTCAAATTAAGTTAAATGAACTGTGTTCCCTAAAAAGCCAGGTCGTTGAAAATTCAAAAGCAATCAAGACCTGTCAAGAAAAGACAGACAAATTCGTAGAGCTAACTGAGAAATCTAAAGACAGATTTTTGAAATACGTAACCAGCTTGATCGCCTTGAAGCCGCTTGCAGAGAACAAGAAGAAAACTCGGCTGTACACACGATCGCCTGTTATCTCTGGAGCGTTACTCGTGTGAGTTTAATCTTCGCTTCTATAACATCCCTGAGTCGCTGAGGGAAGACTGCTTCAGCAAGATGCAAGACATCCTACTAACAAATTTAAACCTTCAGCCTGAGATCGAAAACGCACATTGCGTCGGTAGACCAAGAATGGATGGGAGTCCGAGGCCAGTAATCCCCAAGTTCCTGTACCGCCCCGAGAGAGCTCGAGTTCTAAAAAGCCGAAAGAATCTTAGTTGTGGCGTTTGAATCTCGGAAGATCTTATTGGGAAGACCGTCAGAAAAAAAGGAGTAACTCATTATGTTTTGGGGGTAATACTGGAAGTAATACTGTCTGTAATTTTTTTGTTAGCAGAGAAAAGAGGAATGTTAGGAATGTATGGTTTGCATAATAATGAGAGAAAGGGGAATGTATGGTCTGCTTACTAATGAGAGAAAGAGGAATGTTAAACATCCATACTAATGAGAGAAAGAGCGCTGTGTTATAAAACTGGGAGTGTGTGGGGGGGGAGGGAGCGAGAATCAGTCACAATTTTCTAAAGTAGCAACCGAGTGCAGGTCAGGACTGAAGAAAGGCACCATTCAAGTTGGGAGAGTGCGGACTATATGCTTCAGTCACAGATTACAAAGGATACTTGACGGTCCATGTCCGGCGAGTACTATGTACAAAAAGAACTGCTGTGGTTACCACGATTGGAAGATTTTAGACTGCTCATGGCGAAACATTGGTGATGGAAAATTGCATCTTATAAAGCTTGATCACCTCTTGCAGCATTTCCAAACAATTTTTCTTCGAGGGAATGAGTTGGTGATCCCCAATATTATTGGCAGATGGAGACTGGTTGACCTGCAAGACGACACTAACTTGGACTGCTCGTATGTGCAAATCTTGCAGAGATTGAACAAGACAGTTCTGATTGTCTTCTCAACGCTTCCGCATCAACAGTTACCAACAAGGTTATTAGGAACACTCGGATCAATCCGTTTTCTTTTACTTCTTTTACTCCTATCCTCTATAAGACAGATTGACTACTATGCACATGGTTTCGTTCAGCTCAAAGATTTTTTCAACCCCTCCCCCCTGGAAAAGAAGTCGCATTCCTACCCCAACCCCTCCCCATCCAAACTTAAAATCTTCTACAGAACGTCTTCCGGATTGAGCTATAAGTACTCTTGGTTTAATCACCAGTACAATAGTTTGGCAATATTGGAATGTGGAAAGAAACTAATGACGATGGTGCGCACTCGTCAACTCGAGGCGGTTTCGTCCGAAATAACACTACTCGATTCAGAATGTACACACGAACTGAATTGTTAAATTGTTTTCTTATTACCTTACAAAACCATAACCATTCAGCTGACCGAGGAAAAAGCATCACTTTTTTATTACATGCAATACAATTTATATTTTTCAAGCAAGCCTATATCATTTAAGGTTGATAACATGGACCTTGATGAAGTAAGTTCGTTTAAATACTTAGGTATTGTTATCAAGAACCGTTTAACTTGGCAAGATCATGTAGATCAAATGTTTTCTAAGATAAATAAGAAGCTGGGTCTACTAGATTGCTGTTTTTTAACAGCTATGTTCTACCATTGTTTGACTTTGCAGATATCGTTTGGGGAGATAGAGGCAATTCCACTCTAAATGTTGCAACTTCAATCTTTACATACTAAAGCTGCAAAAATAATTTTAGATTTGCCTATAAGAGCATCTGCTAGTGAAGCCCTGGATAAACTGAAATGGAAGACTCTCGCAAGACGTTAAACCCTAAATGTTGTAAAGCCCTCCATATAATAACCTGGATTTCCTAATTTAGCCTCTTCTGGTTCTTATATAAATGGTACTTAAAGCAAATTTAGACTACCAGGTTCCTAAAAATAGATTCTTATAATTTTGATAAGTATCATTAAAGTATATCATAAACACCATCTCATGATGGTCTTAATTCAGCAGTTAGCACAGGTGCGGTCAAGAATGGGTGTTTTTCTTGACTCTCCGGGATTTCTGCTTTTTTCTCAAGCGACTGTGAGCAGCAGTTTTCCTAAAATCGTTTATCTATGAAACATACATAGGCTTAAACAATGAGCGTCAAGCAATTGAGAAAAAGAACACGAAGAGTTAAAAATCCAACTAAGAAATTTGTTAAAGGAGCATGAGGCTCTTCAATCCAAAATGGCCGACAAGTTGGACAAATGCCATTCAGCCATTACTGATGACCTGATGACATGCAAGGCTTAAACATAACCGTAGAAGCAATAGCTGTCAGGAAGAAGAAACCATGGCCACTGTGGATAGTTTTAGAGCCAAATTGGATAGCTTGGTGACCGAAGCAGCTTCTATGTCGAAAGCCATTGATGACACTACAGCATACAGTTATCAATATAGTTTAAAGATTCTTGGAGTCCCATATAACAGTGAGAGAGACAGCGGAGAAAACTACAGAATTGTGAATTAAAAATCTTTGATAAGATGGGAGAAGAGGTAAATACTAGTGATACAGACATTGCCCATCGAGTGTCCTCTCGAAACCAGCATGACTGCCGAAGGCAACCAAACAGACCCATAATCTGTAAATTTGTTAGGCGAGCAGACCGAGAGAGAGAGTTCTTGCAGCCAGGCAAAACACTAGTTATCTAGAGCCTAAGAATTTGGGGCCACCTTCCGATGAAGATAATTGGAATATCAGTGTTCTCAGTCACCTTCCACCGAAGATGCAAGAGGTCCTGTTCGCAGCTAAAACCTTTCAGACGAGCTATAGGTACAAATTCTGTTGGGGAGGAGCTTTGAAATATTCCTTCGCAAACATGATCAGGCAAAAATTTACCGTATAGAATCTGAAAACGACCTGCAAGAGCTGAGATTGAGCGAATCGGCGCCAGACAACTCACCACCTTATCAACTGAATAAAGACAGCAAAGCATTATATATAGGTTTAGTGTTTTATTTCTCTTTTTTCAGTCCGCTACATGTTTTGTCCGTTTGCATTTTAAAGGTGCACTTCATCATTACCCCTCTGTTGACATGTTAATTTCGATAAATGTATCTCAATATTCAAAATATGTTTCTGTATTTTAGTGTTTATGCGTAGAAACTAGGAACATGAAAGAGAAATAAAGTGCACTTTTACGAATTCCCCCACTCCAACTACCGGGAAGATATTGCTTCGTTTCACAGCCGGTCCAATAATAGTCTCTTTGGTGCAAAGAAATCAAAACGAAATCTCGAAAAATCTACCTAGCTTTTACGAGTTAGATTATTTCAGTCTCAACGCTAATACAGACCTCGATAACAATTTCAAAAATATTTTGAAAACACAACTGAAGAATTGGGAGATACCAACGTAGATCTTTTGAAAAGCACGCACTGTCAAAATGCTTATTGTTATATATTGACATATACAAAGTACTAACATGGGACGCGCAGGCGTGTAATGAAGAGAGTACCACGTGGGATTTT